>CAUYQU010015750.1:0-107993 GCA_963574635.1 Cheracebus regulus | reverse complement strand
TTAGTACCCCTGCTCTCTTTAAAATAGCCAATCCAAATTAGCCTAGACTGTGCCCTGTAACCCTAGCCAATAGGGGAACGACAAGCATCAGGGGCTACCTGCATCAGGAATAAGATCCCTTCCCCTCCTTGTCCAGGTGTGTGCTTGCCCTTATTCCATCTGTGAGCTGCACCCTTCTATAGAAGTAAATTGCCTTGCTGAGGAGATTTATATTCGAGTGCTATTTCTTTTGCAGCACCAAAAATTTACATGTAACAGGCGTGAGCCACTGCACCTGGCCCGTGCTACTTTAGTGAATAACTTGTACATAAATCATTTTGTACATATGCACATATATCAGATAAATTCCTGGAAATAGATTTGCTGGGTCAAAAAGTACATGCATTTGTAATTTTGATAGAAATTGCCAAATTTCCTCCAGAGAGACTGAACCAATTTATAGTCTCACCTGCAATATACGGGGTATCCTATTTTCCCTTATTACTGTTACCTGCTAAATGATCAGTGAATAGTATTTCAGAGCAATTTTTGTTTTTTCCCTAACTTTTATAAATTTGGGTATATTTTACATATGTAAAGGCCAATTGTATTTTTTGGTAAACTCCCTATTCATATCTTTTGCCTATTTTTCTTTTTCTTTTTTTTTTTTTGGTGGGCATTCTTCAAGTATTGGAGAAATTAGCCCTTTGTGGTAATAGTCTGAAATATTTTTCTCAGTTTGTCATTTATCTTTTACCTTGCTTATGATATTGATTATGCAATTTTTTTTTCATTCTGAGACAGAGCTTTAATTTGTTGCCCAGGCTGGAGTGCAGTGGTTCAATCCTAAGTCACTTCAGCCTTGAACTCCTGGGCTCAAGTTATCTTTCTGCCTCAGCCTCCTGAGTAACTGTCAGGCCTCCATGTGCAAGCCTGGACCCAGGAAGTCTGAAGTCCTGCCTGCCTCGGCTGATCACCCCCAACCCCTGCCTGGGTTTGCTGTTATCCCTGATTGCCCAGTGGAGCTTCCCCAGGACGTTAAGCTTCTCTTCCCACCTTGCTATCTTAACTGTTATTATGATAATGTGAATACTCCTCACCCCACCCACCATTGTAACTGAACTTATGGTAATGGATACCCCTACCCCCACCACTGTAACTAATCTTAATCTGTTAACACCACTGCCCCCTCCCCAAAAGATTTGCCCCAACCTATAAAACCCAACTCCTATACCACCACCCTTTGCTGACGCCCTTTTTGGCCTCAGCCCACCTGCACCCAGGTGAATAAACGGCCATGTTGCTCACACAAAGCTTGTTTGGGGGGTCTCTTCATTCAGAGCACTTGTTTTAACAGTAACTGGGACTACAGGTTTGTGCTGCCACGCCCAGCTGATTTTCTGATTTTTTTTTGTAGGGATGCAGCCTTGCTATGTTGCCCAGCCTTGTCTCAAACTCCTGGTCTCAATCAGTCTTCCTGCCTCAGCCTCCTGAGTGACTGGGACTACAGGTGTGTCATGGTGCCTGCCTGGCTTCATGTGTACATATTAACCTCATTGATTGCTATTAGACAATCATAGTCTTCAGCTGGCCACAAGAACTACTCCTCCCAAAACATTAAACAACTTGTCTGTTTCCTGACAAAATTAATTTTATTTTTGATTTTTGATTTTTGATTTTTTTTTGAAACAGAGTTTTGCTCTATTGCCCCGGCTGGAGTGCAGTAGCGTGATCTGGGCTCACTGCAGCCTCTGCCCCCATGTTCAAGTGATTCTCCTGCCTCAGCCTCCCAAATGGCTAGGAATACAGGCATGCACCACCACTTCTGGCTAATTTTTTTTTTTGAGATGGAGTCTCCCTGTGTCGCCCAGGCTGGAGTGCAGTGGTGCGATCTCAGCTCACTGCAACCTCCACCTCCCAGGTTCGAGCGATGCCTCCCGAGTAGCTCGGACTATAGGCACGTGCCACCATGCCAGGCTAACTTTTGTATTTTTAGTAGAGACGGGGTTTCATCATGTTGGCCAGGATGGTCTTGATCTCTTGACCTCGTGATCTGCCTGCCTCGGCCTCCCAAAATGCCAGGAATTCAGGTGTGAGCCACTGCACCTGGCCTAATTTTGTATTTTTAGTAGAGATGGGGTTTCATCATGTTGGCCAGCTGGTTTTGAACTCCTGACCTCAAGTGATTCCTCCCAAAGTGTAGGGATTACAGGTGTGAGCCGTCGTGCTCGACCCTTCTCCGTTAACACAGTATCATTAATATAACACAAAGAGCTGCAAGAAGTGCTGTTGTGCACGGAGTCCTATTTGGTTGTCAAACAGTCCAGTAAGAACTAAGGACAACCTTAGTGAGGACAGCATGGGTGATCTTCACAGAGATCCTTCAGTGGGGTTGGACTGCAGTTGGGTAGTCCTGGAACCAGCAAGGAAGAGGCAAAAAGCGTGCCGGAGGGGCTGGGTATAGTGGCTCATACATGTAATCCCAGCACTTTAGGAGGCTGAAGTGGGAGGATTGCCTGAGTCCAGGAATTTGAGACCAGCCTGGGGAACATAGGGAGATCCAGTCTCTACAAAAAAATTTTTTTTGAAAGGCCAGGCTTGGTGGCTCATGCCTGTAATCCTAGCACTTTGGGAGGCCGAGGCGGGCAGATCACTTGAGGTCAGGAGTTCAAGACCAGCCTGGGAAACATGGTGAAGCTCTGTCTCTACCAAAAATATAAATAATTAGCTGAGTGCGATGGCGTGTGCCTGTATCCCCAGATACTCAGGAGGCTGAGGCATGAGAATTGCTTGAACTCAGGAGGTGGAGGTTGTGGTGAGCCAAAATTGCACCACTGCACTCCAGCCTGGGTGACAGAGCCAGACTCTGTGTCAAAAAAAGCTAAAAACCAAAACTTAGCTGGGTGTGATGGCGTGTGCCTATAGTCCCAGCTACTCAGGAGGCTGAGGCACGAGAATCGCTTGAATCTGGGAGGCAGAGGTTGCAGTGAGCTGAGATTGTGCCACTGAACTCTAGCCTGGGCAACAGAGCAAGACCTTGTCTCAAAAACAAAAAAGCATGCCAGGGACAGCATACTTGTGAGCAAAAGGTGGGTGAACAGGGAAATACCATCTACCTTGGGGAGATGATTATTAAGATGATGAAAGGTCCATGTTTTGGGCAGAAAACCCACTGTTCTCTGAGCGCCCCACCTGTCTAGTCCCACAGATTAGTTGATTAAACCTTTGGTATACTACCTTCCTCTCTTCCTTCTAGCACCACCCTGGGCAGATACATCAAACTTCGGGTTCATCTGGTTATGTACTGTGTAAGGTGCATTGTCGAAATCAAAGTGAGAAAACTGAGACCAATATCAGAAAAGTTAAATTCCAGTTTATTCAGCTCCCGGGCGAGGTTCTATGGTCCGAGGAAGAGGAGCCAGAGAAGTCGCGCCCAGCCGTTCTGGGCATGGGGTTTTATAGGGAGTGAGGGCAATAGACTGGTCAGTGAGGAAACAAAGCATAGGCAACTGCATTGGTCATAGAGAGACTGGACCTGGACTTGGCAAGCCGCCATTGGTAGCCCAGTGGGGCTTTCAACAGGTGGGCAGGCGAAGGCAATAGATTGATTAGAGGGGAAACAAAGCATGGGCAATTGTATTGGCCATAGAGAGACTGGACCCGGATTTGGCGAACTGCCATTGGTTAGGCCCTTGGTGGGATTTTTGAATTTTGGGAGGGCTGAGAACATTATTTAGCGCTGAGTGTGGGGGCTGGGGTTGGAATGTAGCAGTGGGTGTGGGGAGCCCGCATGGAGGGGGCAGGTGCTAAGTAGGATGTCCGGCCTGACAACACAAATGCCGGCCTGCTGATAATAGTGTCATCAGGCGCGGAGGGGGTGGGTGCTGCTCATCCGGCTCCTAGCGAGGCTATCGGCCTTACAGTTCCACAAAAGGGATTGGGGATATCAGCCTTCACAGTAAGATTCAGTTTGATTCCAACTCACACATATGCAAAGATACCTTCCAAAAGTCGAAGAGTTCAAGGCCTAACGCCCGTCAACAGTGGACCGCACACAGGTGAGCATTTAGCCAGGCCTAGGACGAGGAAGTCAGCATAGGGGAAGCCAGGCAGGAATGCACCCTCCTCCCGCACGCACAGGACTGGAGTGAGGACAGAGGCTCCCCAGGCACTGGGATGTGTCCGTCCTGGTGTGGGGTGCCAGTTAGGGTTTTTCTCCTTAAATGTTTTCTTTTTAAAAACTAAAAGGCTCTTTTCTTCACCTTTTCTGATGTATCCTGCACAGCTGGCGCATGGCACCCTCAGCCCAAGGGACCTCCCCACCTCCTCACCTTGCGTTGGGAGCTTCTCAGACAAGGCTTCCTGGGGCTGTCCTTGGCTCCAGGTGGGACGTCTCGCAGTCTCTATAGAGTTTGGGAACATGGGCTTGAGGTAGAACCTGGGGAACCGGTGGAGGGCTCTTCCTCCGTCACCCCTTCTCCTGGACTCATATGATATTAGATTTTGGAGAGAGGCAGATTTGAGTTTTACTTTAGATTTTCAACTTTACAAAAGGAGAAAAAAATTCTCCCAACCCAAAAAAAAAGGAGAGAGAGAAAGAAATAAAATGTCAAATCTGCAAATGTGCCGCATTCTAAATTATCCAAGCACTTGCTCTAATTAGTATTCCAAGCTAGGCAAGAGCAGAAAGTCAAAATCTCCATTTAAATGAAGATCTTCACAGCCCCTGGCAGGGGCTTCCTGGTGTCTCCAGGGCCTGAGGATTCAAGGCCGCAGGTGACCCTGGGCCAGTCTCCCTGTCTCTTGGGAAGGCGGAAGGTGGAAGCCTCAGGGTGGACTTGCAGGGTGGGCTTGCTTTCTTCGCTAGCTCAGGTGCTCGGGTGGGAGGGGTACCTGGTTGTTCAGGCCATGAGGCTGAGATCGTGCCTGCCTGTTGGTAACTGAAATTGATTTCGAATGCAGAGAGCTTGGCATTCATTGAGGATCAGTCGATTGCCATTCATGCACAGAAAAGGTTATTCCTTTCAAGGGACTCTGGGGCCCTGTGTGTTTACTCTCCCTCTCTATAGAAACCCTGACTATGGGCAGTCCCTGAGACACACTCATCCTCCCCAGAGCTGTTGCCCCGAAGTCTCTGCAAGCCTTGCCGATGGTTCACATGGGCCCTTCAGGCCATGGTGGGAGGTGCTGGGGTTTGGTGCACAGTGGCTCACACACTGCACAGACGTAGACGCCAATTCAGAGGTGCCATCGCAAGCAGCCCAAAGGACTAGCTGGTTTGGTAAACATTTGAGCCACACAATCTGGCCCTGGGAAGCTCCAGCTCCAGCACCATCCATGGAGCCCCCAGCTCTGCAGGGCGTGGAATCCCTCTGGGATGCACTCAGGGCAATGTTCCCTCCTTGCAGGGAGTTCGGCACGGAGGTGCCTGTGGGGCACCAGCTGAGCTAAGGTCACCTCATTTCTGTGGTCATGCCCCTCCGCCTCCATGAGTGACAGGTGAACGACAAGGTGGCAGTGACAATAGCTGCCCCCCACTGCAGAGTTCCCGTGTGGAGGCCCTGCCTGTGTGGTGACCTCTAGTCTTTCCAGCTTCTCAGCCAGCGGGCTTCAGGACTCCCATTTTCCAAACAGAAAAGCAAAACAATCCTGGCCTTGAGAGCAGCTGAATGAGAGACTTGTCCAAAGTCACGCAGCGCAGCCCAGAAGGCATCAGGGATCAGAGTTCAAATCCCTGGAACTTCTGCTACATCCCAGACCTTCCAGTGCCTCCCCAAACAGGCTTAGATCTTTTCTGGAACAAGGAAAACTGTAATAAACATCTGTGATGTAGCCTTTTGTGTGCGTGTTGGTCTTGCCCAGGTGGAGCTGTGGTTTGCTGAGTGAGGATCCCACACCAGGGAACCATGCTCTGTGCTGAGCGTCTGCCTGTCACTTCATCCTCAGCAGGGATGAGAAAGAAAACTCCTGCCTTAGGAATGTGGAAACTGACATGCAGCAAAGTTCAGTAAATTCCCCAAATCTCACACCCAATCCTTCCAGAGCCAGCCTCCAGTCTGCCCAAGGTCTTGGCCTCCACCTGGGCTCTCCGGGGTATTTATGTAAATTTTCGGTGCCGCAAAGGAAGTAGCACTTGAATATAAATTTCCTTTACTTCTAGAGAAGGGTGCGTCTCACAGATGGAGCAATGGTGAGCACATACCTGGACAAGGGAGAGCAAGGGGTTCTTATTCCTGATGCAGGTAGCCCCTACTGCTCTGTCATTCCCCTGTTGGCCAAGACGAGACCACACAGCCAAAGCTAATTCTGATTGGCTATTTTAAAGAGAGCAGGGGTAAGAGCTGGAGTGGAGGGGTGGGTAGTTTGACAGGAAGGACAGTTACAGAACAGATCAGAGCAGGTGACCAGATCAGGTGACCTGGATGAGTCAGGATGGAGCAGGGAACTAGGGGAGCAGATGTGAACTGATTAGAACTGGTGAAAAAGGTTGTTTGCTGAAACCACAAGGAAGTTAAACTTTAATATGGAGAATTAAAGAACAAGAGAGCTGAGCGTACTGACACACTGACTCTTTGAAGAGAAACTTGGAGTTCACTGTATCTAACACGGGGCTGTGTGTCCACACTAGAACCATGCAGGCTACACAGGGTGTCAGGTCTTAGAGCCTGAGCAAGAGCCTGGGCTTCCGTCTCCTCCATGAAACATTTCCCCTTTTAGCTACACTGAGCAGTCCCGGATACAGAAAGACACTGGATGTCGGACATACTTTTTTTCTTTTCTTTTGTTGATTGGCAAGGTTCCCACGTTTTCCTACTATCCCACTGACCTTTCCTGTATTTCTCCCCTAGCTCAGTCTCATTTTACCTGCACAGGCACTTCTGCTTTCGCCCAGGCCCCAACTCACACATCCTAACCTCTCACTCACTCATTCATCTGCTCATTCATTACTTCAGCCAGCGTGTGTGGGCCACCGCTGAGCAGCAGGCTGTTAGCTCCGGATGAAGGGTGCTGAGATCAAACTGAACATCAGAGTGTGGGGCGGCAGCAGCAAAGGCTTGAAGGCGTCCCTGCCCGGGCCTGCACACGGCGTTTGGGATCTAAACTCATCCTGCCTTGGAAAAGCTGGGACAAAGACCACAAGCTCACAACATTTGAGTGGCTGCCGCCTCTTTCTCCATCAGCCTCTGTTATTTCTCCCGCAGGGCCCTGAGCCTCAACGCCGCCTGGGTACACAGGGACCCCTGTACTCTTTCCGGAGAGCCTTAGGGTGGGCCTAGATCAAGGCTTTTCTGCTCATTGTGGGAGGAGCTGTAGGCATCATCCTAAGTGCTTCCTGGCCTCTAGGCCACATCCATGAATGAATCACCACTAATCACTTGTTTATGCAAGATGAGAGAGTCAATCTCAGAGTTTTTTTCCAATCTATGAGTGTCCTCCTGCCCACTGTGGCTTTGGCCCACTATGAACCTATTAGATCCTACAGGAAGACTTCCACCAGCCTTCTAGCCCTGGGGGTCTCTGGTTGCATGAAATACCAAATGGAGACATATCTGGGAGCAAGGAAAGTATGACTGGAATCCAGCTGACATGGAGAAGAAGGGGCCCAAGCACCAGGGAAGCACCACAGACCCAGGACGCTCCACAGACCCGGCGTTCACCTCTCCCAGCCTGCGTGTCTCATGGGCTCTGCGGGGCAATGGGAGAGGCATGGCCCATCCTTGGAGATGGAGATATTTCTCCTCCTGGTCAGGAGTCTGAGAACCGGCTGCATCTGTAATTATAAGGAAAGGGAACTCACCACAAACTGCTGCCCACAGGAGACACAGAAGAGTCAGATTCTGGATACGCATATTGTTTTTTATTTCTACACATTAATTTTAATTGTTTTGAAACAATTTACTTTAGTGCCAAATGCTTTAAAAGTACTTCTCGGAATTGATGTGACTATGAAGTTGGCATTGTGTGATCCGTCCCATTGAACAAAAGCATCTTTCTATTTAAACATAGTTGGCATCCAGAAAGGAAGGTATAAGAGGATCTCACTCCTCAAAGGCATGCTCCCTACTGAGGTGCCCTGGAGGGGCTTCTGGGGAGACAGGGAGGGGCTCCTGGGGAGACAGGGAGGGGCTTCTAGGGAGATAGAGAGGGGCTTCCAGGCCTGGATGTTCCAAGCACTGAAAGAAGGCAAGAAGGAGGGTGGATTTTGGGAACAGGAAAGGGAGTTCTTGTGACATGGTCCTGTCTGCCCTACAGCAGCTCAGCTTCTGGAATAATCCAGTGCCAAGGCTGTAGAGGAAGCTTTGGGTTCAGAGAAAGGCCAGGCAGCCTTCAAGGGACCACACAGTCAGGACACCACAAGGCACATTGCAGTAGGCTTTATTTATTTATTTTTGAGCTGGGGGATGTGGTCTGGGTGTAGCTCCTGAGGCCAGGAGAGCAGAGGCACGCACGTGCTCACCGAATGCTCCCTTAGGGTCAGCTTCTTCTGGGAACGCAGCCGCGGAGCTGGGAAGAGTCCAGGCCACAGGAAGGGCCCCCAGAAGTGCTCTGGTCCGCAGTCACAGCTGACTGTGGACTTCTCGGCCACCAGCACCCTCTCCACCAGTCACATCCTCCCAGCAGAGGTCCCAGCCTCAATAAGCGGAGGCCGTGACACAAACTGCAGACCTGCAGAGTTCAGACGCATTAGACCAGGGTGCCTGCTTCACCACAGCACACAAGGATCAGCTTGTCACACGGCGGAAGGTAACAGGCAGTCCACCTGCCCCCCGCCGGTCCACCACGCCTCCTCCCCTGCCTCCCCCCTCTTCTGCCTTGCTCCTGGGGCTCCGGCTGGAGTCAGGAGCGCGTCACGTACATGATGCTGAGGAGGCTGCCTCCACGCTCCCCGGCATCCAGCGTTCCTGCTGGGCCTCCCGGGTGGGCGTTTGTGATCCCCCACCTGATCTTCCAGCCTTTCTCCTTCCAGTCCCCTTCCCCACTTCGATGATCAAAGTGATATCACTGCTATCATCTTCATTTTTCTAACATGTGACAATTTAAGAAGTACTTTCAAATATAATAATTCATTACATAAAGTAAATTTTAGGATAGAGATTCTTATTCAACGTTTATAGAAACACCATGGCTCAAAAAGGCAACATGACTTGATGAAAGTCACTTAGTATTAAAAATATATATAGCAAAAGCCGGCCCCTGGTTCTGGGCTGTTTTCTCCCTACATTGCCCAGTACTCACTGCGTTCATTCCAAATGCTTCACCGTGGCACTCAGGCACCCACAGGGTCTGGCCCAAATAAACCTGCATCTCTGTGTCTCTTATAGATCAGGTTCCTTCCGGGAATCAGCAAGGCTACAAATAGAAAGAGAATACAAGAACCAGGTCTGTGTTTTTTCTATGGGAAAAACATACCACGTGTTCATCTTGTTTGCTCTTTTGCTCTGTTGGCCAGGGAGCTCAGCACAGCCCCAAATGCATCTCCATCTTCATAACCATGCAGGACTCCGGGCTCGGCTGCCTGAACTTCACTTTCCCTGTACGTTCATTTTTTATTCTCTTAATATTACATTTTCTCTATCCCAACATTGTATGTATGTGTCACATACCTGTGGATTTTTCTTATTTTATCTATTGATAAGTATCCTAGGGTCTGAGTAATTCCCAGAGCCCAGGACTAAGCCAGGTGCAGAGTAGGTAGTTACTGAATGAATCCATGAATGAACATGTGAATTGTTGCTCTTGGCATCATAAGCATCTATCAAAGTCACATCAAAATAGCTAATTTATGGAATACATTGCTACATAGTGGAATTGAGTCATTTCTGAATGGGAAAACCTGACTCTGAAATGAAGCTATCTGGCTTCCACTTGGCCAGAACCAGAAGCGTAGCTGATTCTGGGCCTGGTGGGACCTCCTTCCTGGCCTTTGCCCCAGAGCTGGCAGCAGCAGGTCTCATGCTTAGAGCAGCCACTGGTCCCTCCCTCCAGCACTAGCCTGGGTTTTAGCTCCTGGGAAGGGCTAGAGGGGGTGGGGGGGAGTGCAATAAGACAAAACTTCCTTGAGGCCCTCTCCAAATAAATTTTAAAATCTGAAGCTCTAATATACCAGAAAAGGGAAAACAAAATGATTGTTTTCAAAAGTTAGGATGGTCTACTTTAAAAAACAAGATATCTTTACTAGGCATAATAATATAATTCAGAATGACACCAATATCCCAAAGAAGTAACTGTCTTATACATCAAAAAGGACTGGCTGCAACAATCTCCATGCATAACAGCAACAAAACAAATAAAATACATAGTCAGCAACTAACAAGAAATATCCGGGACAGATACCAAAGAACAGGCATGAAGAAAGATTTGAATAAATGGAAAGAAATATCATGCTCCCAGAGGGAAGAGCTCAACTTTTTGAAGATGTCAAACCTCACTAAATTAATTGATAAAAAATTAGAATTTCAATGAAAATCTCAGTAGAACTTTACAAAATGGATCTTTGAATTATTTTTTCTTAAAAAATAAAAAAGATAACCAAGAAATGTTGTCTTATCAAATAACTTTACATTAATAAAACACTATGCTACTTACAGAGAGAGAGAGAGAGATTGAACGAGATCAGTGGAATTGTAGAATACATAGTTTAAAAACAGGCCCCAGAATCATCTGGAAGAATTGACATATGATAAAAATGGTATTTTGTTATCAGTCGGTAACAAATGGATTATTCTCTAAACGGTACTGAGACCACTGAAGAAGTAATTATGATGTTAGTCACCTGTCTCTACAGCAGAGTAAATTCCAGATCAATTTAAAATGTACAGTTTGTATGAAACATAAAACATTGGAAATTCAAAAAGATATCATTTTAAATAACCTTAGGATGTAAAAGCAGTCGACTCGGCAAAGACCAAAGGCAGAAGTCACAAGGAGAAAATATGGATGACTTCGACAACTTATGTTTCATTAAAATATGTTCCTAAAACTCAAGAAAAAATGATAAAGTCCCTCCATCCAGAGAAAAAATGCTTAAAAGGTGCCAATAAGCAAAATATCAAAGAAAAATAGAAGCATGCAAAAATGTGCATCCTCATTAGCACTCAAAGAAATGCAGATCACGAAGCCAGGAGCCTCTTGTCAGCAAGCGGGAGGAGGGAGCATTGCACGCGATTCCTGGGCTGAAGCGCGGCTGGACCAGTGACCCTGATCTTCTGGCTCTGGGAGGGGCTCATGGGTATCCTTGCATTATGATGCTGTCTAACTGATATGCTATAGAATTATACGCATCCAATCTTAAGGGAAAACTAAATACAATGTTCACTGGCAGGAAAGACAATCATGAACGTTTGTCTTTGACGCTCAGTTCTAGCTGGCTTGGGGCCGCCAATCACTCCAGGTGAGATGTGAGTGGGGACACAGGGCCGGAACCATGTCAGGCACGCGCCGTTATCTATCTGACGGAGTTCGGACTTCCCTTCTGTGTTCCTGCTTTTCCTCGCTTGTCTACCATGATCGTCTGTTTCTCCTGAACCTAAGAAGATGTGAAGGATCCAGGTGCTCATGAGGGTTGAGGTCTGAACCCCGTTGGGCCTGTCCTGTAAGCCCCTGCCTGGCCCCAGAGCTTTCAGGCCCTGGGAAGGCCTTGACAGGACCAGCCTCACCCAGTGAGAGGAGGAGATGTGAGAGAACAGCCACGGTGTGCGAGGATGCCCACACGTCACATGCCCTGGGGAGAGGGCACAGAGGCACAGGGCAGGCCCTGGAGTCTGCCTGGGCACCACCAGGAGAAGCCGAGCACCCAGCTCTGGGTCTGGCCCGGGCAGGGGCTGCAGCAGCTCTTCCCCTTGCAGTCTCTGCTCTGCAGAAGCAGGTGCGGGCTGACTCCTGGGGCCTCGTGCTGCTGATGGGGAGGTCTCAGGGACGTGTGCCTTGGTGTGATGGGAAACAGTGAGACCAGTACTGCCTCTGTGACATGGCAGGTGCATTGCCACCTTGGGATAATGCCCACCTGAAAGGAAAGCCGGAGGCAGCCCTCCCTCCCGGCTTACAGGCCTGCAGGAGTGGCCGGGGAGGCCCCAGATGCCCAGGGGTATGGAAGCCTCACCTGTCTCTGCAGGGCACAGGCTCAGGTGTGAAGAGGGCCAGGCTGCAAACGCATGTGCACGGGCGCGGGCTTGAAGGAACAGACGAAGTAAAGGGAGTTTGCTGGAAGCTAAAAAAAGAATGAATCAAGGAAGTGGAGTCTCATTCCCAATTCCCGCACAACTAATAATCAGGGAAATATCGCATTTCTGTTGTTGTAGAAACAGTCACTTAACAAAATATTTCATGAGTATTAAAATCACTTGCTGTGTGTCTCAGGAATCTAATCACTGTGATTAAGCCTAATGAGCATGAGTCACCTGTGCAGAAATGAACGGAAGGGGCCAATTTCCCATGAGAAGCGCCTTTGGAAGCAAGTCCCTACCTCAGGCTGAGTGTCCCCGTGTTTCCAGTGCAATGCTGATGGAGGGACCGGTAAAACGCAGATGGAGAGACGCAGCTCTTTTCAAAAATGGAGTGGCCAAGTGTGGAAGCAGGCTCTCTCCGGCAGGTCTTGGTGATGGAACTCTCATTGGGCAGGGGCTGGAGTTCCCTGAGGACTCTTCCAGTTTCACAAGGAAGCTTCAGAAAAGCAGCCTGATCAGCCATCCCATGACAAAGAGGAACAGTAGCTACAGACGGCAGCAGCTTCCTGGGACAACCAACCCAGCGACAACAGACACAGGGTACAGCAGACCCAGGACGAAATCGACCCAGGTGCCCTTAGGTTTTCAAGGACCTGAAAATGCAAACATGTTACATCAAACTGTTCTCCAGCCTCAGAGAAAAGGCAGCAAACACAAGTCCAGAAATAGATCCAAGAGCTAAAGACATTGAACGTCAAGGATAAGAGCTTCGGGGTCAGTTTTGGGTTCAAATCCTGAAGAACTTTGCAAGGTGGGCAAACAAGTTATTTCTAATGTTCCCTGATCTTCGACGTATCAGAAACGGAGTGAGTCCTATCCGCTTCACCAACACCTGAAGTGAGTTATCATCAGCAAACACACAGTGGCCAGCACGGCCTTCCAGGACTCTGGTTTGGGAAGGTTCTGATGCAGATGATGCAGATGTGATGAGAGATGGGAACCGTCGGGGAGCGGCCACAAAACTCCCCTTTCAGTGGGCGCCCTTCTCAGCGCCTCGTGAATGTGTCTGAAATAGGAAAGGCATAAATAACTGTCATGCTAGATCCACTCCCATCACAGCTGAAACAATCCACTTCTCACTGGAGCAACCTAATTAGGGGGCTGAGAAGCCTCGCATTACGGGCGGGCGAACTTTGCTGTAATTCTTTCCAGGACAAGGGATGAATGCAGTGCAGCTTTCAGTAAGAGACAAAAACGCCAGCATCTTTGAGGAGTCGAGACCCCTCCCGCCTTCACAGGTGGAGCCACCAAACCCAACCCGGGTCCTATGTATGTGACCCGGGAATGTCGTGTGGCTTGCCTGTTTACTCCGGATCTAGGAGCAGGCCCACGGTTCAGGGTTCAGGAGAGGATGTGAGCACTCGCTGTCAACAGTGAAAGTGGTATCAGCCCCTCACCTTTGGGATTATACATGCCCTTTATTTACTAATGTGCATGTTAATTAAAACACCACGACTGACCATCTACCAGGACTCATTCACTGTAGGGTCTGAGGAATACTTAGCCCTCTGTTGAGGACTGTTCTAGATTTGCCTAACAAATCTTAAAAGCAAGAACCAACAGGAATAAATAGTTTCCGAGTAACTTAACTGAGCCCCCCAAAACTTTAAGAATACTTATATCCAGCACCTTAAAAGACTAATTTCATGCCGGACATGGTCGCTCATGCCTATAATCCCCAGACTTTGGGAGGCTGAGGCGGGCAGATCTCTTGAGGCTGGGAACTCAAGACCAGCCTGGCCAACATGGTGAAACCCCGTCTCTACTAAAAATACAAAATTTAGCCAGGTGGAATGTGCCTGTAATGCTAGTGGGGAGGCTGAGGCACGAGAATCGCTTGAACACAGGAGGTGGAGGTTGTGGTGAGCCGAGATCACACTACTGCACTCCAGCCTGGGCAACAGAGGAAGACTCTGTTTGTTTGTTTTTAGGAAAAAAAAAAAAAGAGACAAGAAAGAAAAAGACTAAATTCACAATTTCTGGCATCCAAAAATCACCAGGCACCCAAAGAATCGAAAAATACAACACTGGGAGATAAATTCATTGAAACTAACTCAGAACTGATCCAGTTGTCAGAACAGTAAAAAGTGATGATCACTGGATTGTATATGTTCAAAAAGTTAAGTAGAGACATGCGAACTACACACACACACACACACACACACACACACACACACACACACACATTCAAGCCAAACTTCCGGAGATGAAAGCTGCAATGTGTGAGATTAAAGACGCCCTGGGTGGGATTAATAGATCCGAGATATTGCAGAGGAAAAAGTATTCACAAGTGCCAGAGTTTGGAAGCAGTAAAGATGGCCTTCAGTAGATGAGTGAATGAATAAATTGGTACAATTATAAATAAAATGAGAGTCCAAACAAGGGAATGTCGTCCAAGATGAAAAAGAAGTGAGCTATGAAGCCATGAAAAGACGTGGGAGAAACTTAAATACATACTACTGAGTGAAAAAAAAAAAGTCAATTGGAAAAGGCTACATACAATCTATGTATAATATACTTTATGGCATTCTGGAAAAGGCAAAACGATGGAGGCGTGAAAATGTTTTTTAACTGCCGAGGGTTAGTGGGGATGGAAGGATGAACAGGTGGAGCGCTGGAGATTTGAGGGGCAATGAAAATACTCTATATGATACTGTAATGGTGAGTGCATGTCTATCTGTATTTGTCAAAACCCATCTAACTGTGCTACATTAAGAGTGAAACCTAAACTATGGGTCCTAGGTAATCCTGGTGTGTCAATGTAGATTCATCAACGGTAACACGTGTACCTGTCCAGAGGAGGCTGTTGACAGTGGGGAGGCTGTGCGTGTGCGGGGACAGGGCATCTGTGGCAAATCTCTGTCCTTTCATCTTGATTTTGCTGTGAACCTAAAACTGCTCTGAAAAAGTAAAGTCTTTTTTAAAAAGTCAACCTAGAATTCTATAGTCAACAAAAGTATCTTTCAAAAATAAAGGCGAAGTACTTTTTCCAACACTCAAAAGCTAAAAGCACTCATTATAAGTGGACCTGCAGTGGAAAAAGTGTTAAAGGAAGTCCTTTAAGAATAAGGATGTAGAAAATAAATCCACACAAAGGTAAGAAGAACGAGCAGAAATGGCAACTGCGTAGGTAACTATTTTTAAATGTGTTCTTACTGTTTAACTGTTTTTAAAGATAATTACTTAAACAAAAGTGTGTAATGCAGGAGTCATAACGTGTATAAGCAAAATATATGACAAGCGGAGCACAAAGGCAGGTAGTGGGGAAATCCAAATATCCTGTTATAAGGTTTAGATTATACATGATATGATATATGATTTGAAAGCAGACTGTGACAAGTTAATGATATATACTATAAACCCTGAAGCAGCCACTGATACAATAAAAGAGCTATATATAAGAAGCCAGCAAAGGACATAGTCACCAGCGATAGCCACACATTATCTTCGAGGGAGGAAAAAATTAAAAATGGAAAAAGAAAAAAATGCCAAAATTAAAAACAGACAGCAAGAGCATACACTCAACCTAATAATATAATCACATTAAATGTAAATGGTCTAAACACTCATTAAAAAACACAGATTGCTAGATCTATATAAAAGGGACTCAAATATACACAGATGGGAAGAAACATACTGTAAATATAGAGACAAAAAAAGCAAAAGAAAGGAAACAAGCTATGCCATTTACATTCATCTGAGACGTGGCTCTCACCACCTGCGGAAGTCCGGCCTGCAGGCCCTGACTCAACGACGGTCGAGTGGATGGATGAATGGACGCACTGTCACACCATTACAGTGTTTCAAGTGGGCTAGGATGGCCGCTGGCTGCTTTCAGAGGGTGACATGCAACCCATCGACCCAGACCCTCTGTCCTTCACACATTTGTTCCCTCAAGATTTTACAACAGAGGTCCTAGTTAACACACTTGTGGATAATTAAGGTGGTTAAGAGAATGGTTATATGACTGATAAAGCTTTAGGTTCCCAGCCCAGAGTAAACGCTATTAACAGGTAATTACCCTTTGATCTTCAGTGGAGAGGGCCACCCAGCACAAAATTAACAAGAGTAAACAGAATGGAGACAAATGGGTGTGGCTTAAGGTCTTTGATCATCTCTCTCTCTCCCTGACTTAATGGACTGGCCTGACGTCTTCGGCCTGCCCCAATAAAATCTTTTGGCCTTCTAAAAGATTTGAGACTACAATCTATAACTTTCCCTAAATATTTTCTGTAATATTTTGCCAACCACTCCTAGTGAACAGCAACATTAGTCAGCTTTGGCTGCCATAACAAAATATTCTAGACTGAGTGAATCAAGCAACAGAGATGTATTTTCTGACAGTTCTGGAGTTAGAAGTCCCAGATTCGAGTCCTGGACAATCTGATTCCTGGTGAGGGTTCTCTGGAAGACGGTCCCTTTCTTCTGCAGCCTCGAATGGCTTCTCTGTTTATGTGTGGAGAGAGAACGGTTCTGAGGACATCAGCCTTATCAGATTAAGACCCCCACCCTTATTACCTCACTAAACTTTCATTACTTCCTTGTAGATCTTATCTCCAAATACAGTCACATCATGGGTTAGAGCTTCAACCTGTAAATTTGAGGGTGGAAAAAGACATAATTAAGGCCATAAAACTACCTAACATTGGACATAAGAAAGCTATAGTGGGTATCTTAATATTACACAATTACATTTTAGGGCAAAGAAACCTACAGGAATAAATAAGGCTATATCATGAAAGCAAAGCAGTCAATCAAGAGAACATAGCAATTCTAAACATTTATGCACCTAACAAGGGGGTGAAAGATCTCTACAAGGAGAAGAACAGAATGCTGTTGAAGGAAGTCAGAGTCAAATTTCCGCAAACCTATGGAAAAATGTTCCATGCTCACAAATTGGAAGAATCAATATTATTTAAATGGTGACACTGCCTAAAGCAATTTACAGAGTCAATGCTATTTTTATCAAACTGCCAACATCATTTTTCATAAAATTATTTTAAAAGAATTATTCTTAAATTCATATAGGACCAAAAAAAGAGGCTGAATAGCCAAAGCAATCCTAAACAAAAAGAACAAAGCTGGAAGCGTCACACTACCTGACTTTGAACTATACTATAAAGGTACAGCAACCAAAACAGTATGGGACTGGTACAGGAAGCATCACACCGCCTGACTTTGAACTATACTATAAGGATACAGCAACCAAAATAGTATGGCACTGGTACAGGAAGCGTCACACCACCTGATTTTGAACTATAAGGGTACAGCAACCAAAACAATATGAGATTGGTACAAAAACAGACACATCAGTCCAATCGAAAAAAAAAAAAATGTAGAACTCAGAAATAAAGTCATACACCTACAACTATCTAATCTTTGACAAAGCTGACAAAAGCAGAAGGGAAAGGAATCCCTGTTTAATAAATGGTACCAGGATAACTGACTGCCCATATACAGAGGAATGAGAGTGAGCCCCTACCTTTCACCATATGCAAAAATTAATTCATAACAGATTAAAGATTTAAATGTAAGGGCCTCAAACTGTAAAAAATTCTAGAAAACTTGGGAAGTACCTCTCTTGACATTAGCCTTAGCAAAGAATTTTTGACTAACACCCCAAAAACAATTCCAACAAAAACAAAATGTAAGAAATGGTGCCTAATTAAACTAAAGAGCTTCTGCACAGCAAATAAACTACTAACACAGTAAATAGACAACATACAGAATGGGAAAAATATTTGCAAACTATACATCCAACAAAGGTCTAATATACAGAATCTATAATGAACTTAAAACAAGTCAGTATACAAAAAACACACGCCCTTTGCCCTCCTAAAAATGGGCAAAGGCCATGACCAGGCACTTCTCAAAAGTAGGTATACAAGCAGCCAACAGATATTTAAAAATATTTATCATAACTAATCATCAGAGAAATGCAAATCAAAATTACAATGAGCTACCATCTCTCACCAGTCAGAATGGCCATTATTAAAAAGTCAAATAATAACAGATGCTAGTGAGGCTGCAGAGGGAACTTCTATACATGGCTGGTGGGAATGTAAATTAGTTCAGCCACTGTGGAAAGCAGTTTTGATATATCCTGAAGAATTCTCAAAGAACTTAAAACAGAGGTACCATTCAACCCAGCAATCTCACTACTAGGTATATACCCAAAAGAAAATAAAATCATTTTACCAAAAAGATGCATGTAGTCATAGGTTCATTGCAGCACTATTCACAATAGCAAAGACTTGAAATCAACCTAGATGCTCATCGACAGTGGGTTGGATAAAGAAAGCATTGTACATACACACTATGGAATACTATGCAGTCATAAAAAAGAACAAAATCAGGTCCTTTGCAGTAACATGGATGAAGCTGGAGACTATAATCATAAGTGAATTAACACAAGAACAGAGAACCATGGCCAGGCTTTGGTGGCTCGAGCCTGTAATCTTAGAACTTTGGGAGGCCGAGGTGAGTGGATCACCTGAGGTCAGGAGTTTGAGACCAGCCTGGCCAACATGGCAAAAATCTCATCTCTACTAAAAATACAAAAATTAGCTGGGCATGCTGGTGAGTGCCTGTAACCCTAGCTACTCAGGAGGCTGAGGCAAGAGAATCACTTGAACCTGGGAGGCGGAGCTTGCAGTGAGCCAAGATCGCACCATTGCACTCCAGCCTGGGTGACAGAGCGAGACTCTGTCTCAAAAAATAATGAAAGAAGAAAACCAAGTACTGTATGTCCTCACTTATAAGTGGGAGCAAAACAATGAGTACACATGGACATAAAGATGAGAACAACAGACCCTGAAGACCACCAGCGGGGAAGGGAGGGGAGGGGACACGGGTTCAAAAACCACCTACTGGGGGCCGTGTTCACCCACCTGTGTGAGAGGATCTGTGCCCCAAACCTCAGCATCACACAACGTACTCACGTCGCAAACCTGGACGTGTACCTCCAAATCTAGAATAGCCAAAGTTTAAATTATACAAAATAGATAAATAAGTAATAAAATAAGCAAATTGGAAAGTGAAAAATGAAAGATTAAAAATACAAGATGCAAAGGCTCAAAGAAACAAAAGGAAAAATGAAAAAATAGACAATTATAGTTGGAGATCTCAATACCGTTCTCTTCCTAACTGGCAGAACAGATAGACAAAAAGTCAGTCAGGATATAGATATGAACGACACCATGAGACCAACGTAACCTGGTGGATGCTTGCAGTACATTCTACCCAACAACCACAGAACACACATTTCTATCACAAGCATTTATAAGCATAGACCATATTCCGGGCCATAAAATAGGTCTCAATAAATTGAAAGGCATTCGACTCATACAGAGTTTGTCCTCTGACCATAATAAAACGAAATTAGAAATCAACAACCAAATGATGTCTGGAAAAATCAAATATTTGGAAACTGAGTAACACATTCCTGAATAACCCTTAGGTCAAGAAGGAATCAAAGGGGGGAGTAAGAAAGTATTTTGAATTGAATAAAAATGAAAATGCAATATATAAATCTGTTGGATGCCTCTAAAGTCGTCCTTGGAAAGGCATATAAAATACTAAATGCCTAATGTCTATATTAGAGGAGAGGAAAGGTTTGAAGTCAATGACCTTAGCTTCCACCTTAAGAAACTAGGAGGGGCTGGGTGCAGTGGCTCACACCTGTAATCCCAGCACTTTGGGAGGGTCAGGAGTTCAAGACCAGCCTGGCCAATATGGTGAAACCCCATCTCTACTAAAAATACAAAAAAAAAAAAAAAAAAAAATTAGCCAGGCATGGTGGTGTTCGCCTATAATCCCAGCTGCTTGGGGGGCTGAGGCAGAAGAATGGCTTGAACTCAGGAGGTGGAGGTTGCAGTGAGCCAAGATCACACTGCTGCACTCCAGCCTGGACAACAGAGACTCTGTCAAAAAAAAAAAAAAAAAAAGTAACTGGGAGGTGGGAGGAAAGGTAAAGTAAACCCAACATATGCAGAAGGAAGAAAATAATGAGTATCACAGCCTACATCATAGAAATAGGACACAGCAAAAATATAAGAATTACTGAAACTGAAAGACAGTCTTTGAGGCCTATAGGTGGACCTCTAGGGAGTCTGATCGGGAAAAATGCAGCCGTGATCCCATCAAGACAGTCAGCATGACTAGAGACTCTACAGGAAGACGCATTATCCAGGTGGCACATATGCTAATCCCACACGTCTACGCAGTAAAGGGCACACCGACTACCTGGACCTGAGGAGCACGGTGTCCCAACAGAGGCTGTGGCAGAGCGTCACTGGGCTCCTACCTGGGTCCTCTTCCTGTGCACAAAGGTGTTGGAAACAGATGCTCGGTGCCACAAAGAAAAATCAGCACTGAGACAAAGGATCTTTCAGCAAGGCAATTTTCACTTCTGGACTGCAGAAAGGGTACCCTCGCTAGCCATCATGCCATGAGAGTACAAAGAACAAAGAGAATACACACAAATTTATCCCTTACGCATTTGGGGTTGTCCTCACTGCTGTGTCTGATTTCCATTGGCTGGAGCCAGATCTCACAATCTGAACTAAAACCTGATTGGCAATAACTTAAAACTTTTCTAAACAGGCAAAAGCAGTGGAGAGCTGGGACATGCCTGTGAGCACGTCCCGCACTGATATCTTGGTCAAAGTACAAGGACATAGAATATACCACATGCCTGTAAGCGTAGCATGTCTAATAGCTACAGAGGGTAGGGCTTCACAAGGTTATTAGCACACTTAGGATTTATTCTTTAACAAGAAAGGAAACTTTAAAAAGGAACTTTTCTAGTTCCCACAGAGGAAAACCAGTCTTCCTCCTAATAAGACTGTGGGTCATACACTGAGTTCTGGCCCAGGGAATGTAGGCAGAAATTAGGTAAATTGCTTCAGTCCCTGATCTTCACAAGCATCCTGCACAATTCCACCACGCCCTCTTCGCTGATCTGCCTTTAGAAGCACAGGATGGAGGGAGGTGTTATGGACTGAATGTTTGTGCCTCACAAAAGTCCCAGGTTGAAACTCTAACTCCCAGTGCGTCTGTATTTGAAGACGAGGCCTCCAAGAAGTAACTAAGACTTTATGAGGCCGTGAGAGTAGGGCCCTAATCTTATGGATCCTTGTAAGAAGAGACCACAGGGAGACAGCGCTGTAAGGTTTATGGTCGAATTTGAAGTGAGGAAACTGAGGCCAGTATAAGAAGAATTAAGTTCCAATTTATTTGGCTCCTGGGCGAGGTTCTATGGTCCAGACAGAGGGTGCCAGAGAAGTCCCACTTGACTTCCTGAGGTGGGGGGGTTCTATAGCGAGTGAGGGTGTCTTGATTGGCTGTGAGGGAACAGGACGTGGTCAGGGCAAGCTACTATTGGTAGGTAGGCGGGACTGCCGGTGAGCGGGCCATCCAAGGGGAGCGGGCCATCCAAGGGGAGCGGAGCCAGCTGCTATTGGGCAGGGTTTCTTCTAAATTTTGGCGGGGTTTTCTAACGGCAGGCTAGGTGCCGAGTGCAGAGTCTGGTGTTGAGTGCAGATTTGAGTGCGGAGTGCAGAAGTGGGCGTGTCAAGAGCAGGGATGGGCATGTCCAGCCTCCCAGCAAGGCAACTGCCTTACAAGTGCCAATGTTCCCTCTTTCCCCACCGTGGCAGGAGGCAGAGAGAAGGAGGCATCTGCCAGTCAGGAAGAGGGTCCTCCCCAGGAGCCCTGCTGGCCGGTGCCTTGATCCTGGACTTTCCAGCTCCCAGAACTGTGAGAAAATGCATTTTTGTTCTTGAAGCCGCCCAGCCTATGGTACCTTGCTATGGCACCTTGCTATGGCAGCCAGGTCTGACCACGGTGGAAAGTGTTAATGGTGACTCAGAGGGCAGCGGCTGGGGGGCACCCAACTGGAAATTGACTTTAATCCCCATCCGACAGAACTGCACTGGCCTGTAGAATGAGGAGAAATCAGCCTGTTACGATCAAGCTCCAGAGAGGTGGGGACTGTTGTTTTGGCAGTGAGAGGCATTTCCCTGACTGATGGAGACATTGGTACTCACATTGGGTGTTTTCATTAAATAAGGAGGGAGGTGAGATGGGCTTCAAGGTCAGGCAGCTGTCTGGGAGGAACCTGATGTATGAGTCCATTTTCACACTGCTGATAAAGACATACCAGAGATCGGGTAATCTATAAAGACAAAGAGTCTTAATGAACTCACAGTTCCACGGGGCTGGGGAAGCCACATAGTCATGGCGGAAGGTGAAAGGCATGCCTTACATGGTGGCAGGCAGGTGAGAGAGCGAGAGACGAGTGAAAGCACCATCACCGCTGCGACAGGTGCTCAGTGCAGCCTTGCTTGTTAGGACTGAGGCATACAGCCCAGCTCATCAGCTTTCCACTGGATCAAGATAGAAATCATGGGCCAGGTCCACCTTCTGTTGTCACTTGAACAGGTGTAATCTGAAACAGTAAATAGAAAGTGAAAGGGGAAATCCCTTATAAAGTCATCAGATCTCATGAGATGTATTCACTACCACGACCTGCCCATGATTCAGTGATCTCCCACCAGGTCCCTCCCACAACACACGGGAATTACGGGAGCTACAATTCAAGATGAGATTTGGGTGGGGGCTCAGCCACACCCTACCACCTGATTATCAGAAACTAAAAATATGCTCATGTGAAGCAAGCAGAGGACACACATCTTGGAACTTCAGCCTTCTCTCTGCGTTCAGTCAGTCCACGCGCCCACTGAGTCTGTGTTTCCGGAGAAGGAGGTGGGAAAATCATGTGAATGGTGAGTGCTGGCAATTTGGCAGCACATGACAAGAGGTTGCAGGAAGCAGGTGAACCCCAGGAAAGCAATCAATGAGAAGAGAGAGGTCCCCAAAGTTCTGGGATCGCAGAGTTGAAAAGCTGGACTGCCTGCCTCTCGAGGTAGAATGTTCAAAACCTGAACTATAGATACCAAGCCAAAGTTGTTTTTTTTCTCCCTATGTAATTAAGTAAGTCAGGGAGAGACGAGAGTAAGTGGCTTCCAGAAACACATATATGAGTGAGATAAAGTGGCTCAGGCTGAAGATGGGAGGAAGCCTGCAACTTTCTCCCCTGTCGTTCCAAATACACCATGAGATTCACCACGGAGCTGAGATGGCTGGAGCCTGGGAGGCCCAGGAACTGCCTGGAGGAGGGCCAGGGAGTCCCCACGCTCACAGCCCGCAAATCTCATTCCTCGGGAGAGAAAGAAACTGTTACTGTGCTAAGCCTCTGAGATTTGGGAATTGTTTGTTAAAGCAAGGAGCAAGTGTTACTCTGGAAAAGACGGAAGCAGAGGAGGGTGAGAGGCAGACATGGGGACCAGGAGTAGATGCAGGATCCATGCGACAGAGCGGGGGATCGGGCTTGGGCGGCTGAAAAAGAACTCCCTGGTGAAGAGGAGATGAGGTCTGCACTAATGTCCCAGGACCACGTGCTGCGTGCCAGGAACTATATCCCTGGCAACAGTGGATCAGCGCACAGCAGCAAGGCCCTGGGGGCGGACGCAGAGCTCACTGTGACGGGTGCTCAGTGCAGCCTTGCTCGTTAGGACTGAGGCATATAGCCCAGCTCATCAGCTTTCCACTGGACCAAGATAGAAATCATGGGCCAGGTCCACCTTCTGTCGTCACTTGAGCAGGTGTAATCTAAAACAGTAAATAGAATTTTCAATATGATAGATTTATTTTAGTGTAGATTTATGGAAGCATTGAAAAGACGGCACAGAATGTTCCTGTACTCCCTGCAGCCGGGCGCCCTGCTGTTAGCCACATGAGTCCTGCGGCTGTGGGCGGCGAAGAAGGTGGACAGTGCGGGGCTGTGTTTATGAGAAGCTAGAGAGCAGTTGCAGGGAATACCCACACTTAGAGTCGGGAGGAGAAGACGGGAGAGACCAAGGAGACAAGCAGGGAGGGACTCTCCAATTAGAGCCCGCAGCAAGAAGTCAGAAAGCTGGAGACACTCGAGCGTACAAAATAAAGAGCCAAGGAGAAACGTGCGCAGCAGTCGGGTTTGTAAATGCAGGCAGAAGGAACCAGTGTCAGAAGAGGAAGCAGGTGCAGAGGCCTTTGGGGCCAGGTTACAAGGGGAGAGAACGGACGTACCGAGGGCGGTTTTCCATGTCGAATTCGTTCGTCTTGTTCATTCATTCACTCGGTGTTGATGGGAAGCTCAGCTCTGCTTCAGGCACATGCCGGAGTTACCATGTTTCTTTCACTCAACAAATATGGGGTGCCTTGCATGTCAGAATGAAGTATCCTGGTCTTGGTTTAACTGATAATGGATCAAATTAAGGTCTCCAGGTAAAGGAGTGATAAAGCAAAATAAATCGCCTGGAAAGTAAGCTCCCGGCAGCAAGGAACAATCACGTCAGCCCCCTCTCCTATGGTGTCTGTGCACCGTGCCCGGCCTAGCCATTAGTGAGGATTTCATAAGGGCTGGACCGATCTGCAGATTATCCAGGCCCTGGCGTGGGAGGGTAGATGCAGGTTGGGAGTGTGGAAGTGTGGACCGGGCACAAAGAGCCCTCAGGACATCATGGGGTAACCCAGGAGTGCGTGGGGATGCAGGAGACAGACCCCACAGATCAATGTCTCAGCCCAGGTCGCCTCCATCCAGGGCTCTCCTGCAAGGGACGTTTCAAGGATGTGCTCCCCAGAGGCCCTGAGGGGTGGAGGATGGATAACAGGAAGAGGGAGCCAAGTGAGGGTGCAGTTTCAGGAGAAATTTCACAGGATGCAGATTCAGCCGGAGCCTTCAGGGGATTTCTGGACTATGCCTCAGAGATGTCCTGACCCAACAGAGGACCCGGGAGTTCCTACCCCATCCAGCTAAGGGCACCAACTCCCAGACGTCTCCAGCCTTTTCTGTGGGCAGACAATGAAGGGCCAGGGGCCAGGGCGGTCCCCCAGAAAAGGGCCGAGGGTCCACCACAGCAGGGGGAGGAAAGAGCACCCGTGTTGGAACAGAAAGGGGCTGGATGGGATCCAGACAGAAACTGATAGTGTCGGCAACCATGTGCATGAGCGGGACTGACGGACCCTGAAGGAGAGGCGTGGACCGCAGAGCTGGGCTCTGAGCCCGGAGGCTGGGGCATGATACTGACGGGCAGTGGAAGATGAGGCCGGAGAAAGAGGACGCTCGGGGCAAGACAGCAAGTCCGACTCGGGAGAAAACCACCCACCTCTGTCCTACAAATCAGGCATAAAGGAGGTATTTTTGGAATGCCTACTGGCTCCTAGCACCCAGAAAAGCATTTTTGAAGTGGACTCTCGCTCTGTTGCCTAGGGTGGGGTGAGGTGGCGTTATCTCGGCTCACTGCAACCTTCGCCTCCTGGGTTCAAGCAATTCTCCTGCCTCAGCCTCCTGAATAGCTGGGACTACAGGTACTTGCCACCACGTCCAGCTATTTGTGTGTGTGTGTGTGTGTGTGTGTGTGTGTGTGTGTGTGTGTGTGTGTGTGTGTTTAGTAGAGACATGTTTTCACCATGTTGGCCAGCCTGGTCTCAAACTCCTGACCTCAGGTGATCCGCTCGCCTCGGCCTTCCAAAGTGCTGGGATTACAGGCGAGAGCCACCACGCCTGGCCAGGAAAAGTGACTTATATCGCTACCCCATTTACTGTTCACGTCAACCCTGCTGGGGTGGACGAGAAAAGGGAACTTGAGTTTACAGGCTTTACTCAAGTTCAGAAAAGGTAGCAAATAATGAGGCTGAGATTCTAACCCAGGCCCAGTAATTCTGAAGCAGGAGCTCTTAAACACTATGCAGTATGCGTATTTATAGATTGTAAAATCAGTCGGCCCATCTGGCTTCCCCTTTCTGGGCCCATGGTCTTCTGCGGCTGCCTCTCTGGGTGCACGCTTCCTCTTGGCTTGGAAGGAGGCTTGGTCTTGCCCAGGTTTTCAGTCTGATGGACCCCTTTTGTGAAAAAGCCCAGCGGGGCACTGGCTCCAGCACCCGGCACCCACCGTGCCTTTACCAGGTTATGACCTGTTTTACTGTGATGGATTCCATGGCCAAGTGTCCAAAGCCAGAAAGGTTTCTGAGTCATAGTTTTGGAAGATAAAATCACAGAATGGCTGGAATGTAATTACCAGAGTCCACGGGTAGCGGTCCTCTCTCAGAAGGAAGGGTCTCCACCTGGGCTCTGTCCTGGGGCGCTCAGAAGCTCCTCACAGAGCCTCTTTCTCCAGTCGCATCCTGACTTTGTGTTGCTTTTATTCTGTGTGGGTTTTTTTTCCTCCAAAAAAGTGAGCGTCCCCTTTTCAGACAGAATTTCAATAGAGGGACACAGAGGAGGTATTGGAGGAAGCTGGGCAATTCTCTTCTCTGTGATCTACCTCCCTGTTTAGCACACATAATTTTAGCTTGCTGCGAAAACTTGGTCTTCTAACTCAATAAAGAACCTGTTTTCCATATATAAAGTATTTTTATTTTCAGGCTTCAGGCAAAAAAGCTTTCTCTTGGCTATTTGGTATTTTTCCCACATTTCTGCTTCCACGGGGCCAGCGTCAGCCGAAGTCGGCCTCGGCATGCTAGCATCCCACAGAGGCGTGCACGGCCACACCTGATGCTGCACACGCACTGCACTGTCAGAACACACACGCCTAGCCCCAGAGTGCCACAGGGCCCCCAGGACTTCCCATGCCCTGGCCAGGCAGGCTCCCCTAACCCCCTCCAGGCTGCCTTGGTGGGGTCCACTCCTGGCTGTGGGCCTGGCCTCTGACTCCCGGTGCCAGGCTCCACGCCCCTGGGCTCTCTGACTGCAGGCAACAGGAACAGCGTAGCGTCAGCAGAAGCATCCCGGGCAGCTCAGACAGAAGGGCGGTCCCAGGAGCCAGGTGCAGGGAGAGGCAGGGGCCAGGCCGCTCGGGGTTTGGGAATCAGAAAGTGCCTGATGAAGGGCCTCAGCAGCCCCTACACAGGGAGCAAAAAGTGACAGCCACCTCTTCGCGTGGCCACACGTCTGCACCCAGGAAGAAAAGGCCTGAGGCGGCGGCTGCATTTGCAGAGGGCAAAGCATGATGACACACAGTCCAGAGAAGGCAGCGTCCAGGGAAACAGGAACTGTTACCGGGAGGAGGGCTCACAGGCTGTGTGGCCGAAGAGCCAAGCTGTCGCGACAGAGTCAAGCTGGGTCCGTCTGCCGTGGCTATGCCCGTCTGCCGTGGCTGTGCCCACACACCAGCCTGTGCCCCATGGAGGATCAACCCTGCTGCCCAAGTGTGCCAGCCTTTCTTCCCTCTCTGCTTCTTTCCCAGCCCCTGTGTACACACACACATGCATGCACCCACATGCACACCTGCACACGTGTGTGCTCACACCCACACACACACGCATGCACATCTGCACACATGTGTGCTCACACACGCACATATGCACACACGCACACTGACACACACCCTTGTGCACGCACACAGTCCTTGTCCCCCACACACATTTCCCCACTTGCAATCCCTGCATGCGTGCCATTTTACACCATGAACATTTTATGTACCTTGCTCCCTAATTGTGATTTTGAGTGCCTACATAATATTCCCTCAGTTAACAGGCCACACTTCACTAGACCAGATCTCTGCAGAGGAGTATTTGGTCCAGGTGTCCACCGTGTGGAACTCTGGGAGGTCATGCTGCTTTCAACCTGTGGCCTTGTCCTTCACGGATCAGCTCCTTGGGGCCAATTCCTCAAGCCGGGATTACTTGGCAGATGGTAGAGCCATGCTTATGCTCTTTGATGACACTCATAAATATTCAATGCAATAGCCATGGAGTGCCAGGGACTCTCCCAGCACTAGCTCTTCCCCTAGAATGTCAGCTCCTCAGGGTAGGACTGCGTGTTCTGCTCATGGCCGTGTCCCCAACTCCTAGAACAGAACGGCTCTCAGGAGGCACTGGGAAGGTTTGTTGAATGAATGCTGAAATGAATAGCAGCCTGCTGCTTCCAGCTGAGGACTCAGGCTCAGAGAGGCCTGAAGGTCCGTCTGCTGTCACGTGACTGGAAGTGCTGCAGCCTGGGCCCTAAACATCTGCCCCCCTCCTGGGCCCACGCCACCCTGCTTTCTGAAGACGTGGGGGATTAGGTCAGCTCACAGCCTCTCTCGCAGTCTGACTGTAAGGATCCCCCCTCCCCCCACATCTGCAATGGACACCCATGCCTAGGCAGACCTGCACTCGGGGGACATTTGGGGAAGGAGGGAAGGCCAGGCAAACATATGGGGACCTGAGCTCATCCATGACCAGGAAAGGCAAGGGTGCAAGGCAACCCCAGCTCCCATGGCTGGGTCCTGCAGCCTGCAGCTTCATCCCAAGGGACCCCTGAGCAGGAGAAACAGAGTTCAGGGTCCATTCCAGAAGGATCCACAGGGCACAGCAGACAGTGCTGGGAGTGAGGGCAGCCAGATGTATGGAGTCCTCCCCTTCCCCACCCCGCTCTGGCTGCCGGATGCACAGAGCCTGAAAGATGCTGCTCCTGGGACCTGGTTCCAGCAGCCTTCCCTGGCCAGAACCCTGGCTTCCAGCCTGCCCCAGTCATGGCCATTTTCACCCTTACAGGAGACAGCCGCCAATCCCAGAGCCTTGGTAAAGCAAACAAGCCAATCAAATGGACGTCTGGGTTTTCAGGACACCGTATGTCATCAGCATGTTCTCCCCCAGCTCCCGAAGGAAGTGCTGACCTCAGCTAATGAGGCCAATGGTTGTATTGGGAAGGTAGCATCAAGCACAAACAGGGAGAGAAGCAGGCCCCACAGAGACCATCACAGCAGGCCCAAGGGGCAGCTCCCAGGCCCAGGCAGGCAGAGCCCCCAGGGCGGGCGGCCCGTCACCATCACAGCATTCAGGGGAGATTGCACAGTGGAACTTGGACTCTAACCAAGAAAGGGGCAAGGAACCCACATCTCGCCCCAGGCGTTGGGGGTACCATTTTTGGCTTGGATTTGGGGAAGAGGACGCTTTGCCTCCTGAGCCTGAGGGTAAAGGAGTCGTTGGTGCTCCTCCTGTCCCCAGTGAGCAAGCAGCCGGGAGGGGAACGGCCCCACGTGCCGGTGTGGGTGGGAGCCCAGGGCAGGTGGCGAGTGTCCGCTTCCCTTTCAGCAAACTGCCGAGCAGCAAGTAAGACACCCACCACCAGGACGGGAGTGGGTTCCGGGAGCCTGAAGAACTGGCCTGAAGTCACAGAGCAGGAAAGGGCCCTGGTCTCGGGCAGAGCTTCTGTTCCTGAGGTCCCCTGCCTGCGAGGTGAGGCTTTCTCAGCCCAGGACGTGTGCATTCCATTGCTCTGTGCTGAGCACTGTCACGGTCTGGGGCCTGGGCTGGGTCTGTCTGCATGCCTGCTCTGTTCACGCCTCAGCCCTGCACTGGAGCCACGTCCACAAGGAGGGAAGAGGAAGTGAGGGCACCCGAAACACATCATCCGACACTCAGGCCTCAGAGCCCCTAACTTTCTCAGAGAGAGGAAATGGGACCCTGAGAAGTCCCAGTGCCACCTGTGAGTGACGTGGTGGTGTGGAGCTGGGGTGAAAGCCCACCAGCCATTTCCTGGGCTTCTGTCTGCACCCGTCACAGCACAGCCCCTGTTGGGGTAGGAATCTCTGGGGAAAACGCATGGAGCCTTGGACAGATGCGCCAGAAGACACCCCCAAACTGTGCGGAGCTATTCAGAACCATGTCCCCTGAGCCCACTGTCACAGGCAATGCCTTCTTCCTTCCTTAAGTTGGCTGCCTCCCCGCGGGTGTACATCTTCTTTGTTCTCCAGCTGGAGAGCACATGTCCATGCCAACACACACACACACACACGTGCAGGCACACACACCTGCACCCTCACAGCACACACACATGTGCACACTCATGTGTACACACATGTGCACACACACTCATGTGTAGGAATGCACATTCATGTGCAGGAACACATGCGCCCTCACAGCACACACACATGCACTCACATGTGCACACACACTCACACATGCACACCCACATATGCCCTCACACTCTGCTCCTGAGTCCTCTGCCTTTCCATGCCACCAGCTCGCCTACCCCTTGGGCTGACTTCCATCACATCCACCACTCCTTGCATGACTGGAAGTCTCAGCTCCAACCCAGAGCCTCCTTCTTTCCGCCTCAAGCCCTGCATGAGTGGGCCTGGAACACCCATGTGAAAGCCCACCACAGAGGCACAACCTCATGGTCCCTTGACTTTCTTGCCTGCAGTAACCTCCTCTGCTCTGCCTTTGACTCCCATGCTCAATGTTGGAAATAGGTGCTTGATGCCCCAAAGAAAAATCAGCACTGAGACAAAGGATCTTTCAGCAATGCAATGTTACTTCCTGGACTGCAGGAAGGGTACCCTCACTAGCCGTCGTGCCACGAGAGTACAATGAACAAAGGAAAACCGACAAATTCATCCCTTACACATTTGGGGTCGTCCTTATTGCTGTGTCTGATCTCCGCTGGCTGGAGCCAGACCTCACAATCTAAACTAAAACCCGAATGGCTAACACCTTAAAACTTTTCTAAACAGGTAAAAGCAGTGGAGAGCTGGGACGTGCCTGTGAGCACGTCCCGCACAGATACCTTAAAGTACACAGACACAGAATGTACTACGTGCCTGTAAGCATGGCGTGTCTAACAGCTACAGAGGATAGGGCTTCACAAGGTTATTAGCACACTTGGTCTTTAACAAGAAAGGAAACTTTAAAGAGGAACTTTCTGACTTCCTACATTCAAGGTCACAGCTTAGCTTTGCCATCCATCCCCTCAGCGCCACCCCATCAATCTCCCCTGTGAAAAATGCCGCACAACCAACGTCCGTGTTCATTGGTTCCCAGGAAAACTCTTCGCGAGTTTCCTAGAGAGCCATGGGGCAGATGGTGAATACAGGAAATGCCGCAGCTTCCCCTGGCCGCTCTCACCCCTCAGTAGCTGAGACTTATGCTCCGAAGGGATGAAAAAATGAAAGAGAAAAAAGATGGAAAGAAAGAAACAAAAGAAAAAAAGAAAACAACATCCAGATTCACTGTCCCCTGGGCTTGGTGGTAGGAAGAGGTGGGGCCCCATGCCTGGATGGCCTCAGTAAACTCAGCCCAAGTCCTTGGGTTGGCGAACATTTTTCCCTCTGCTCCGCATAGCTATGGAGTTCAGACTCCAATTCCACTCACCGGCCCTGCCCCTGTGACCTCTGGGTGGCATCGAATTTCACATTTTTAGAAATCCTTAAGACCATTTCTCCTTCTTCTTTCTTTTCTTTTTTTTTTTATTGAGACTGAATTTTGCTCTTGTCGCCCAGGCTGCAGTGCAATGGCACGATGTCTGCCCACCGCAACCTCCACCTCCCGGGTTCAAGTGATTCTCCTGCCTCAGCCTCCCGAGTAGCTGAGATTACAGGCGTGCGCCACCACACCCAGCTAATTTTGTATTTTTAATAGAGACAGGTTTTCTCCATGTTGGTCAGGCTGGTCTCGAACTCCTGACTTCAGGTGATCCACCCACCTCAGCCTCCCAAAGTGCTGGGATTACAGGTGTGAGCCACTGTGCCCAGCCAGACCATTTCTCCTTCTAATAAGTGTCTCTCCTAGCTTGAAATACAGACAGTTCAGGGTTATTTTTTTTAGCATCTTACAATTAGCAATTCTTAATGAAATGAGTTTCTTAATTATGTCAGTAACATCAATTCTGGTATAAACTGCAAAATGTTGGTTTGATTCACATTCATTGGCCTTATCCCCTCCAAAAATAAATAATAGCCCACAGAATTCAATTTTCTCTTGCAAGTTTATCTCACCATAACATCCCATTGAAATGATGGGGAAATTGAACAGTTTATCCCAATGAGGTGACTGTTACGTTAGGACAGAAATTGGCTTTGGAGAGATCCGTGGAGGATGAAATAGATGCCGAAGCCTCAGCATCCTCAGGCCTTGGAGTCCGTGCTCGGCCGCGTTTCCATTCTTGTCATTTCCAGGACAAGTCCGGAACGTGCTCTGGGGAAGCTGGTTACCCTAATGACTATTGCCATTTCGAGCTCCAGAAATCTGCTCGCTTCACTCTCCAGGGGAAAGTCGTGTTCTACAAAAACCAAGCTGCTGGCTCAAGTGAAGGAAAATGGAGAAGGAGGAGCACATCCCTCACGTCCACCTGCATTCCCATCACACTCCTCATGCCCTATCAGACGCCTATGAGGAGGGCATCTGAGCACAGACCTGGGCTCCGTCCCCTGGGAGGGCCACGTTCACAGACTGTGCTCAGGACAGAGACACAGCCCTGGGGTGGGTCTGCAGCCCACACAGCCTGACGTGGGCATAAGCCAGTCTTTGGAGGGGCGCCTCTCTCTGTCCCCACCCTGGCACTGACCCTCTGCAGGAGCCTTCCTCCATGAACCGTGACTGTGGCCACTTGCCACCCAGGCCTAGGCACTGACGTCCGGGACACTTGAGGACAGGGAGCGTCTTTTCCTCACTGACCCACATGGCCATTCCCTCAGCCCTGAACACACCTGAGGGTCCCGGATGCACATGCACCAACTGGACAGGGGTCATCGTCCAACCCAGCTGCCCCATAGCTAAGTACCACAGACTGGGTGGCTTAGGCAGCAGAAACTTCGTTTTTCACTGTTCTGGAGGCTAAAAGTCTGAGATGAAGGTGGGGACAGGGTTGGTTTCTCCGAAGGCCTCTCTCTGTGGCCTGCAGACACCCTCTTCTCCCTGTGTCCCCCCGACACCCCATGTGTGTCTGCATCCTCCTCTCCTCTTCCATGAGGACACCAGTCAGATTGGATCAGGACCCACGCATATGACCTCATTTTCACTTCACCACCTCTTCAAACACCCTCTCTCCACACGCAGTCCCATCCTGCTGTCCTGGAGGTTAGGGTTTCAGCGTAGGATTGCAGAGGACAGGGCACAGCTTGTGACACCAGGGAGGCAATGTGTGTCCCTGGAGGGCCTGTGTCTGGGGGATCAGCACCCAGATGGCACACCCCGTGGCACAGGGGCACTTCCCGACAAGAAAGTTGGCACAGGTTCAGTGGTGGGGGCGGGCATCCTGGTGGGAAAGGAATTTACCAAACAGTCCTAGGTAAAGAAAGGCAGATGGGTTAGAGGAAAAATGTGTTGCAAGGGCGCACCGGACAGCATGGCTGAGGAGGGGCTGCAGCAAAGAGCCAGGGGCTCAGGGAGTTTGACAGAGCCATGCTGGAGGGGCACCTACAGAGCAAGGTCCCTGTGGCCACGAGCTGTTTGTGGGCAGCGTCCCTCGGAATAACCACTGTCCCCCATTTGGGGCCCCCTCCTCCTTGTTGCTAACTTATCAGGACTCCACAAAACTTTTGAGAGCTTTTACCAGAATAAGGGCGATTGGACTCCATGCCGAAGAAATGGCAGGGAGGATGTGGGCTTGCTGTGTCGGGGCTTCCGGAGCTGAGAGAAGGCGGCAGAGGAGAGCACAGACCCCTGCATGAAGGGAGGTGGTAGGTGAAGATGCTGCGACCTGAAGAAGCAGTTTCTTGGACACAATCTAAATGCCCAGCAAGAGGCGTTTGCAGAATGTGTTACATTTGCATGAAGCAATACCATCAATATTTAAAATAACTTAAATCTACATCTCCCCTAGCCAGGCAGAGAGCCAATGGCCCCAAATCCACAGGCAGCTCCACGGGCCCCTGTCGGCCACAAACAGGCAACTGGAGATGGGGTCAGACCTGGACTGAGCCCGTGCCTCTTGGGAGAGTGGAGCCCCAGAAAGGATGCTGCCTTCACCCAGTGGTGTCCTGACAGCCCTCTGGAGGTGGAACATCCGTGCGTGAGACAAGCGCTTTGCAGAAGCAAGGCCCAGGTCGGCTCTCCGCTCAGCATGGCACGGCTGTGTGAGGGCGGCAAGCGGCTACCTTCTTCCAGGCTTGGAAAGTTGTGCAGCTTGTTAGGAGTTTTATATATTGTAGCTAAATTTCCAGGTCTAGCAATAGGGTAGAATAAATAAATGAAAACAATTCTCCGAGAAACATAATTCACCTAGAAATGCAATATGAAACGTAATGAACACATACTTGTCATTGAATGGCTGAGCTCACAAAAGAAAAGGAAATGGAGGGGAAGATGCAGGAGTGAGAGGAGCGGGGACAGAGAGAGTTGGGGAGGTGAGCACGTCCTCTCGGGGTGGGTGCCCGTAGCTGCTCCGCAGGGCGCTGGGGCCTCTTGTGAAGCCAGGAGGGCTCTGCTTTCATGCTGGCAAAAGAGGAGTCCCCGTGAGATGTGGGGGTGAAGTAACAGACAGGCTTCTCCTCTCTCAGGTCTGGGATTCAGCGAGGGAGCCGACAGAGGCCGAGCAGTCCATCAGGCTCCTGTGCAGTCCCAGGCCCTGCACACTGTCCTCAGCCTTTCTCCAAAGCATGGCAGCCCCTCGGCAGCCTGCAGCCCTTGGCCAAGGCTGAGCAGCAAGAGGCCCCCAGGGTGAGAGCTCCCCACAGATCTCCCTCCCATCAGCTTCCCTTTACATCCACCAAGGTGGCTGGATGCATGGGCCCTCAGGTCCAGAGTCCCCTCCCAGTTCCAGCAATGTCCCTTTCAGGCCTCAACTTCCCTGACTCCCTTCACCATTGCAAAAAGTCAAATTTCTATCCTGAACCTCTTCCCCCATGACACTCATGACACTCCTGAGCCTGGGCTGGACGGGCTCCTGTGCTGCGATGGAGTGGAAACTGACACAACAGGCTCCAGAGCGATTCGGGGGCATCCAGTGAAGATGCCGAGACCCAACGAAGCAGCTTATTGGAAACAACTTAGATGCCCAGTCACAGGTTTTGCAGAATGCATGTTACATGTGCATGAAGCGATACCATCAATATTTAAAATGAGTGAATCTACATGGATTTCTACGTACAAGCATAAAACCCAACACAAGTTGAGCAAAAATGGGTGAGTTACAAAAGGGAAGATGACATAATTCCATTTACAGTAAGTCTTAAGACCGTGAAAATCAATAGAACATGTTATTATGTACACATACATTATATAGATATGAAGTATGAATGTGAAACACAGAAGTGAATTCTAAGAGGGAGGAAAGGGAGCTATATCAGAGCAACAAAAAAAGATGGTATTCATTTGGAGCATATTTGTTTCTCTCTACCTGATTTCTCCAGAAAAAAAAAAAAAGATGGTATTCAACCACATTTTAATGTATATATTTTTCTTCTTAAAAATGCTTTGAAAGAACTAGGAAAGTGTCCCTAGCAGAGCTGGATGCAGGTTGTTACACGATCTTCCCATGCTTGGAACATGCTGCTAACATATCCGTCCATCCGCCATTCACAGTATGATCGCAAATGCCAAGTGCCTCCAGAAAACCGCTGGACCAGAGTTGCTTCTCATCTCTGGCATTCAATGAGCTGATCAATCACCGACTCAGCCGAATATCGTGACGCAATTTCCTGTTTTTAATTTTCCCCTTGGCATGAAGTAATTTCACATTCTTCATCTTATCACTTTTAAGAGGCATGAAAGGGTCCCTATCATTAGACCCCAAACAAGGAATTTTGAGATGGCATCCTAAGAAATTATTCAATGGAAGAGAAAAAATGTACTCGCAAAGATGTTCACTGTTGCGTTGTGTGTAATAGAAAATAATTTCTCAGGGGAACACAATTCAGCTGTTATATTTTATAATTTTATTTAAAAAATAAGCAGTAAGACAAGTAGCAGGTGAACGAGAGCAGTACAATATCCAACTCTGAGAAAAATCTGCACCCATGTGACCAGGCTAGGCAAAAGCCTGGAACAAAAACCAGTAAGATTTGTCACAGTGGTTGAGTTACGAGTGTAGAATTAGTTTTACTTTTTCAAAATTGTCATACAACATTTTTTCCTATATAATAATTTTTAAAAGATGTAACAAAAGGTTTTTATCAGTTAAAAATTAACTGATAAAAGTTATTAAAATATGCCAACCCTTTACAAAACTATTTTAACATACTTTTTATTTTTTTTAAATTTCTTATTTACAAACATGTTGCAAAGATAGTTACAGAGAATTTCTGTATACCTCACACACAAACTGTATTACGTATTGTATTAGATTGATTCATTGAACCAATATTGGCTCATCATTGGTTAGTCAACATTACATCAGTATCAATTCTTGTGACAACTGCATCATGTGACTATAAGGTTAATATTACAAGACTACAATAACCAAAACAGCATGGCACTGGTACAAAAACAGACACATAGATGAGTGGAACAGGATAGAGAACTAGAAATCATTCTATTATAAAGACAAATCCATGAATATGTTCATTGCAGCACTATTCACAATAGCAAAGACATAGAATCAGCCTAAATGCCTATCAATGACAGACTGGATAAATAAAATGTGATACATATTCACCATGAAATACTATGTAGCCATAAAAAAGAATGAGATCATGTTATTTGCAGGGACATGGATGGAGCTGGAGTCCATTATCCTTAGCAAACTAACGTAGAAACAGAAAACCAAATACCACATATTCTCACTTATAAGTTGGAGCTAAATGATGAGAACTCATGGACACAAAGAGGGGAATGACAGACATTGGGTTCTATAGGAGGGTGGAGGGTGGGAGGAGGGAGAGGATCAGGCAAAATAACTAATGGGTACTAGGCTTAGTACCTTGGTGATGAAATAATCTGTATGACAAATTCCCATGACACAAGTCTACCTATGTAACAAACCTGCACATGTACCCCTGAACTGAAAAATAAAAGTAAAAATAAATAAAGTTCCATTGATGGATTTATGAGTGTTAACCAGCCTTGTATTACTGAAACAAATTCTACTTAGTCATGAGGCTTTATATTTTCTTATATATTACTGGATTTGATTCACTAATTTCAAAATATTTAGATATATGTTCATGAAAAATATTGGTCTGTAGTTTTCTTTTTATTAATGTCTTTAGCTAGATTCAATATTAGGGTAAAACTGAACTCATAAAATGAATTGGAGAGATTTTTATCTGCTTTTATTTTCTGGGAAAGTTTATGGAAGGTTGGTAATAATTTCTTTCTGAAATGTTTGGTAGAATTCACCAGTGAAAACATTTGAACCTGATGCCTTCTTTTTCAGAAGTTTTAAAATTATTAACTGAATGTATTTATCACATAAATTGCTATTCATGTTATTGTTCTTCTGTTAGTGAGTTTTGGTATTTTGTGTCTTTCCAGGAATTCGTCCATTTCCTCTAAGTTATGAAATCTTTGAGTATGGAGCTCTCCATAATGTTTCCTTATCATTCTTTTAATATTCATGATATAAGTTCAGGTACATAACATATTCCTTCTTCCTGGAGAACTTTTAACATTATTTCAGGGCAAGGGAACTGGAAGCAAATTTTCTCAGCTTTCGTTTCTCCAAAATAGTCTCTATTTCTCCATCTCCTTGGAAGGATAATTTCACAGGATACGGAACTCAATATTGGTGGGGTTGTTTTTTTAAAACACTTTAAATATTTCACTTCACTCTCTCACTTGCAAGGTTTCTGAGGAGAACTTCAAAGTAATTCCTGCCCTTCGTCTTTCCTCTATGGGTAAGATGATGTTTTTTCCTCTGATTTTCTGTAAGATTTTCTGTCTTTGGTTTTCTGTAGCGCGCCTATGACATTCTGAGTGGGGCGGGGGTTGGGCGGTAGGTGTTCTTGTTGTTGTTATTTATCCTACTTGTTCTCTGAGCTTTCTGGACCTGTGGTCTGAGGTGCATCATTAATTCTGAAGGTTTTCCATCGTGATGACTTCAAATATCCTGCCTGCCCCACCCCGTCTTCTAGCATTCCAATTACCCTTATGTCCTAACCTTTGCTATTATCCCCTGGTTCTTGGAAATTCTCATTTATTTTATCATTTTATTTTACTTGTGTTTCAGCGTGGGACATTTCTACTGGCCTGTCTCCAGGTTTGTTGATTCTTTCCTCAGCTGCGTCAAGGCTACCGCTGGGGCTTTTGAAGGCATTTCTCACGTCTGTCCCTGCGATCTCCATTTCTAGCATTTCCTTTGGAATCCTTGTTATTCCATCTCTCTGATTACATTAATCTTCTGTCTTGTATATTGTCTTTTTTCCTACTAGAGACTGTAGCATGTTAACCATAGTTATTTTAAAGTCCTTAAAGTTTTAAGTTTTTAAAGTTAAATTCCTACATCTGTTTCTGGGTTTGGTTCTGATCCCCACTTTGCCTTTTTCTGCTTTGTTGTTGGTGTCCCTTGTAATTTTGTGTTGTTGGAAGCTCGACGTGCTGTGAAGCTTACTAACTTCTCTAGAAAAGTGACCTTTGGCCAGGTGCAGAGGCTCAAGCCTGCAATCCCAACACTTTGAAAGGCTGAGGAGGGCGGATCCCCTGAGGTCAGGAGTAGAATGCCATCCTGGCCAACATGGTGAAACCCCATCTCTACCAAAAACACAAAAATTTGCTGGGCATGGTAGCAGGCACTTGTAGCCCCAGCTACTCAGGAGGCTGAGGCAGGAGAATCACTTGAACTCGGGAGAAGGAGGTTGCAGTGAGCCGAGATCACACACTGCCCTCCAGCCTGGGTGACAGAGTGAGACTCCGTCCCAACAACACCCACAGCAAAAAGCGACCTTTTGCATGAAGGTTTGTTAGTCTGTTTTTTGCACGTGTCATAGCTCTGGGGGCCAGGTTTCCTCTTTACCTTGTGTTCTCATTTCGTCTCCCCTCTTGACTTCGTGCTTGGTGTCCTTCCTCAGTGAGATGGCTGCGTCACGTAGCACGGTTCCCTGTGACCATACCGAACGATTCGCTGTTATCACCCTGGAGCCCCTGTGGCAGGAGGCTGCCAGGCAGAGGGTATTCTACAATCTTCCAAATAATTCTCAGGCTTTTGGAGACTAGCTGGTGGAGCAATGTGGCCCCCAAAAGATGTGTTTCCATCTTAACCCCTGGAACCTGCGAGTGCAAAGTTTTTTTGGGGAAAAATGGGTCTTTGCGCATGTAATTATGTCAAGGATCTCAAGGTGAGATCATCCTGGATTATCTCGATGGCCCTCAATCCAGTGACAAGTGTCCTTAGAAGAGACAGAAGAGGAGAAGACACAGACACACACGAGGCTGCATGACAAAGAAGACGGGGTCTGGAATGAGGCAGAAACTCAGCAACACCTGGGACCTCCTGAGGCCGGGGGAGGCAGGGAGGTCCCGTCCTAGAGCCGTCAGAGGGAGCGTGACGCCAAGGACACCTTTTGCCATCCAGACTGTGAGATCATCAGTTCTGGTTTTGTAAGCCATGCCTTACATGATTTGCTGTAAAGCATTTTGTTTAACTACGGCAGCTCCAAGAAACTAAAACTACACAGCAGGCCTGTGTCTCTGGCTGTGTCTTCAGAATCGCTTCTGTCCTGCCCCCGCTGACCATCCCTGCGGCCTCTGCCTCCTACTCCCTTCCCCAGTGGCAGTCTCCCCAGTCTCTTTCCTTGAAGCACCGTGCCACGCTGGTGACGATTCACCCTGCTAGGATCAGACGAAAGGTCGAACGGGGCCAGGGTGAGGAGAAGTGACTGTCCTCTGCACAGACCAGGATTCAGAATTGCCTTTGGCAAACTCCTTGCCCCAGAGCAGGCCTTCATTGTGGAGAAAGCTCTGGAGGTGTTTTTCGATGGTCAGTCTTTCCTTCCTCTGTTGATAATGCAGGGAGATCTTTCTCTGATCCTCACTGTGAGAACCCATTGATAGTTCTGCAGGGAAGGAAGGTAAGGATGTGGGGTCCCCAGGACTGCAGCCCCTAGGAGTTCCTCCCTCCCAGGAAGCCCACATGTGTCTCCAGCAGTTTGTCGAAATTACCATTCACGTAGTCCTACAGGTGAGGGCTTCAGGGACGTGCGCTCAGGTGAGCAAATCTGAGCCCTGCCACTCTCATGTCTCCGTCTCTCCAGATTTTGCCCTGTGACCTCCATTTTCTGATGAGTCTCGAAAAACTGCTGACTTCTAGATCATCCAGGTTTGCTCGTAAGGAGGAAAACGCTGCCAGGCTCAGCAGATTCAGAAGCGTCAGGATCCCTGCCCTCACGAAGGCTCCTTCAGAAGGAGGAGGAGAATGTCCAGAAGGAGCAGCGGCTTGTGCAGCGTGCTGCTGTGAGCATGTGTTGCCCGTGGGGTTCTGCTCCGCCACAGACAACAGAAACCTTCACCTGAGCCTGCCTTGCGGTTGCAGAAAGCTTTCGGGATGGGGTCCGGCGTCAGCTGAAGGTTGAGGTCTTGCAGGCTAATCTCGTGCTGCCCCAACATGTGAAAGCAAGAAGGAAGGAAATCATTCCACGTGGAGGGGGTCACATTCAGGAACATCTTGTTCATGCTGTGAGATCTAGAAGTGTACCCGGAGGGAGGGGTTTTTCAAAGGTGAAAGCAAGCCATGTGGGTGCTTCCCCCTTCCTTCATTTCACAACTGTCTTGGGCGCCTTCTACACCAGCATGGTGCTGAGGGCTCAGCGGTGCTTCTCAGGAGCCTAATCGCTCTGCTCTGCTTCTCTGAATGAATTTTTTGATTCAAGAGTCACTTTAGAGAGGTGTGTTTTGTTTCTGTTTTTGCTTTGAGATGGAGTTTCACTGGTGTTGCCCAGGCTGGAGTGCAGTGGACTGATCTCGGCTCACTGCAACCTCTGCCTCCCAGGTTCAAGTGATTCTCCTGCCTCAGCCTCCTGAGTAGCTGGGATTGCAGGCACCCGCCACCACACCTAGCTAATTTTGTTATTTTTAGCAGAGATGGGGTTTCTCCATGTTGGCCAGGCTGGTCACAAACACCTGACCTCAAGTGACCCGCCCTCCTCGGCCTCCCAAAGTGCTGGGATTACAGGCATAAGCCACTGCCCCTGGCCATTATTATTTTTTTTTAACTTTACAAGCAATTCCTTCTGTGTATTTCTAAAATTAATTTCTAGTTTAATGCATTAGAATGTCGTTATTTTTATGGTCTAACATATCTCTATTTTGCATGTGTTTCATAGTAGCTTGAAAGGATAAAATAATAATCTGTGCAATGCAATATTTGATAGAGATACTGTAATGTAACATTTTTAAACTATTCAAATTCATTAGGCTCTTAATGTATACATTGTCTATTTGATCAAAGCCTGGGAGACACATAATCTCCTATTATTGGGTTTCTGCCCACTTATATCTACATTTCTAAAGGTATTTTTAGTATATTTAGATGTTGGCATTTAGCGCAAAATGTTCAAGACTGATATAGCCCTGTTGAACAATATCCTTTTTTCCAAAAAACAGTGTCCCTCTTTTTTCATTGAATGGTGGTTGCCTCACATTTGGCCTTTGTTGTAAGTGACTATTTCAAGCCTTCCTTTCTTTCCCTTTGCTTTTCTCTACACGTGTCTCCTGTAGTTTCCTCTTGAGCCTCCAGCTGTTGTGTGGTGGATGCATTTTGTGGTCTGTCAAACCGAGGCTTCCATCCTGGCTGAGCCACTGCAGAGACTCGCTGTTGGAGGGATGTCACTTCACTCTCCAAGCCTGTTTTTTTTACTTATAAGATGGGGGCAATAGTAGCTATATATAAGGTTGAATTAAATGAGCTAATGAATTTAGGGTCCCTCTGTTAACAATTACTGAGTGATTCAGTGGCGAACAGCATACACACACACACACACACACACACACGTTTTCCAGGAATTTGCATACCGGCTAGAAGACTGGCGTCAAGCACATAGTTGCAAATATTGTATACAACGTTTCATGTGCAAGGTGCCATTGATACAAACTAACAGGTCTCAGGAGAGCCTACAAGAGAGAAGTCCAATCAAAAAGGCTTTCTGAGGGAATCTACCATGCTTTGCACAGTAAATCACGATCAATAGGTGGTAACTTTTTCTTTATCAAAACTATCATTAAATTGCCATTTTGTCTTATGTGTGCTTCTTATAAATGGGTTTTGTGGTTTACCCTAATGGTCTTTGTCATGGAATAGCTTAACTTACTAATATTCATTTTCATAAAGTAATATTTTTGCCTTTCTTCTGTCATTAAAAACAAAAGGCATATTAAGAAAAACATTTAGCAACAACGATGGCAAAGCCTTAATATCCTCCACATCTGAGGTGCATTTACCCACCACCAGGAGACAAGCGGTTTGATACGGGTAAGTCCCAGAAGTTCTAAATATGTGAGAAACACTCGGCCTCACAGGGATTTTAAAATGCAAATAGGAGCAATTATGAAACTTTTTTCACCTTTCAAATTGGCAATTTAGCAAGATAGTATTTGATGTTGGGAAGGGTGAAGTGAAATGGCTATATTTTTCCTGGCTGGTGGAAATAGAGTCTTGAATTGCCTCTCAAAAGGAATGTGGTAATCTAGGAGATGAGAGTTAAGAGTACACTCTTTACTGCCATCATCTCGCTTCCAGTAACCATCCTCAGAGCAGCTCAGAGGTGCAGACAGAGGCGTTCAAGCAAAGACGTTCACTGCAGATTTCACAGATGAGCTCTCAGCCACTTGGAGGAATCGGGCTGGGAGAAACAGTCCAGCACAGCCCAGCCGTTCACAGGGCTTTTTAGCTAAATATTAGGGAACTCCTTCTTCCTGCCAGACACCAGTTTATAAAAAGTGTATATAGATTTGCAAGTAAAAGCTTCAGAATTCTGAGGGCATTTGCTCAAGAGATGGTAGATGGATGCCTGCTTGCTGCTCACGAAGGCACTCAGTAATGACCAAATACGAATCACCCCCACTGTTTCCTAAACCAGTGAGCACTCACAGAGGCCCACACAGAGTTGGGGGCTCCCCAGCCCCCTCCCCAGCTTGGGAGAGGAGGAGTTTCTCTAAGGTGGAGAGCCATAGGAAACGCTCATGGCTCCTGCCCTGGGTGAAATCTTCATTCTTCTTGAAAATGATCGTTGATTTCTCTTTTAGGGCAATCAGAAGCAGTCTCGGTCCTGTCCCGTATCTTCAGAGCATCCCCACTACCCGCCACCGGCCCTGAGTAGGACAGTCCCCCTTTGTGGGCAAGGGTCCCAGTCCTAGCTCCTTCCAGCTGGACAGGATGCTGATTTCTGCCAGGTGGCCCCCAACATATCCTCTACCCACAGGCCTCTTCTTTCACTTCCAGGAGGTCCCTGGAGGTACAGGACAGACCCACAAGCAGGAAGAGCAGTGGGGCAGGCCACAGGACGGCACCCAGCCCCCAGCACCCAGCCCAGGAGAGGCTCCTCCACCCCAGCCGCATCCCTGAGCAAGGCTTTATGTGTCTGAGGATTCTAAATTCAAACCTCAGCTTCCAGGCAGCTGCGGTGGAACATCTGTCAAGTCTGGAGGTCAGAACATAGCATGCCTAGTAGATTCTTAGCTCAGGTGTTCACACGTATACATGTGAGCCTCTTTTTTCTTCTTGCCCTTTTTCATTAGGTCCCCAAAATGTCACAGGCAGAGCTGCAAGAGCTGCCCCCCAATGTGAGACGTGGCCTCCAAGTGTTCTAATGACATCTTCTAAGATCAAAATACATAAAAAATTAAAGGTCCTCTCCTAAATCTTTTTATAAATACTTTCCAAATTGTCTAAAAGAATATATTGTTTTTCATGTTCTATATTTCAGCAAGCAAGTTCTATTTAAATGAAGAAAAAGAGCACATTCCAGATCTTTTGTTCATCCAGAGACTTCAGGTAAAAATTGAAGCATTTAAATTATGCATCCTGGCGGCTTTCTCTTACCATCAACATAAGAGTTGAGATTTTGGGAGTTTTTTTTTTTTGAGAAGTAAAATATGAAATTCAAAATCTATCTCATGTCACAGCATGATGGTTTATCAGATGAGTGGAGAGAAGACCTCCCTCCCTTCTGCTGCTGGGGCCTGCCTGACGCGGGCATCAGCGCATTCTCAGCAGTCAGATTCAACAGGCCGGGAGCCTTCACCCTGTCCTCTGGACCAGATGCCACGTGAAGGAATCACATGGGCAAGGAGGGCCAGTGCAGGTGGGCCTCGAACACCAGACGAAGCCATTTGAATTCAGTTTTGCATCCAGTCAGTTGGGTTGCCGTCTCTCAGTGTTGGCAACAGATGCTCAGTGCTGCGAAGAAAAATCAGCACTGAGACAAAGGATCTCTCAGCAAAGCAATTTTTACTTCCTGTAGGAAGGGTACCCCCGCTAGCCATCTTGCCACGAGAGTACAACGAATAAAGGAAAAGCAGACAAGTTTATCCCTTTGTCCTTCCTGCTGTCTGATCTCCATTGGCTGGAGCCAGACCTCACAATCTAAACTAAAACCTGATTTGCTAAGACCTTAAAACTTTTTTAAAACAAGTAAGGGGATTAGCTGTGAGCTGGGACATGCCTGTGAGCACATCCAGCAAAGATATTTTGGTTAAAGTACAAGGACATAGAAGGTACTATGTGCCTGTGAGCATGTCTAATGGCTACACAGGATAGGGCTTCACAAAGGGTTATTAGCACACTTATGATTTATTATTTAACAAGAAAGGAAACTTTGAAAAGGAACTTTTACTTCCCACTCTCAGGAAACTGCAAGGACTTTTTTAAAAATGCGGTTTGATATACAAATGTATGCTTTTACACTAAATGGTTTGATTGCCAAAGGAAAAAAACAAAGAATATATTTTGTATTTTAAAAATATTGTCCTTATGTCCCTTAAGCGGAAAGTGTAGGTTGGGACTCAAGCCAGGGAACCTTCCCAGCTCAACTGGGTTTCTCTTCCATCTCTTGTGTTCTCAGGGCAGCGTTTATTCAACTATTTGCTGAACTGATTAGGTGTGAATTCTAAGCTGATAGCGCTTCTTCACTTAGCATTACAAAACTGTATCAAAGCCCTGTGTACAAACGTGTTTTTGCACTTTTCTTCATCTTTTTTCATATTTTCTTGCCCCAAGAAAAACTTTTTATCACCTCTCTAAGGAATTTAATAGCTGTGAATTACAAGCCCAACAGCTAGCATACCTGTCTTAGCATTTAGGAGGAGCCAGAGTTGATTGTTTTTCCTTCTGTAAATTCAACGTCAAATGCTTACAAAAGTCTCCAGTTACAGAAGCTTCACACGAGAAGCTTCCTCCTTAGGAATAGCCAGGATATAGGAGATTTTCGTGAGTATATTTTGTGTCTACGGAGGTATGCCCTAAACCCCCTAAAACCCACAAATGCAACAATTAAGCTGTGCTCTTTCTCCTTTACCCTCCGAAAATGCCATTTGACTTACAATTTTGTATCATCACCTCATGGAACTCAGCAAACATGAAGCACAGCCTCATCTTCACATATGCTCACAGTCTGTAGTGACCAGACCACACAGAAATTTGGGATTTTACCAGGAAAAGCTGGAGACAGGGCAGTTGCTTTGTTTTCTCTTCACAGACATGTCTGGATTCACAGTTCATGTCGACTTAAATTCCAGCCTAATGAAGCTGTGGACATCCGAGTCGGGCACACATCCTCTCATTCATCAGACAGACCTCCAGCCAGCACCTCTCACAGACTTTCTGCGGCATCTCAGAATAAATGTTGAAAACAACAACTTCCTAACAAGCAGAAGGCAGATGGGACTTGCTGCATTAATCTATTAGCAATTAGATGATTACAATCTGCAGTGCGTGCTGTTGTCTGGAGTTGAATAAAGGCCACATGTGGACATGGTCAGGGAACCACTCGCTGTTTTCAATGTGCTCCTGGAAGCCCAGCCCAATAACTGCTGTTCTCTCCTGTAACCTGGTACCTGCAGTGAGCAGGAAACGGGTTCACCGTCTGAGCACATCGCCAACCTTGGGACACTTAGCAGGACAGGGGCAGAGATGAACTCCTTGAACAAGGACAAAGCAAAAGGCAGCCCTCTTCCCAGTGGCTGGGTCACTGGCAGCTGCTGTGACTCTGGGGAAAAGCTTGAAACACACCCCCAAAAAACCTTCCACCCAGGACACCAGGACTGGGAGGGACATGCATGAGGAGCTTAAGGGGGCTCCCTTTGGCCATGGCAGTGCCCTTGGGCAGCTGAGGCCGGCAGCCTCCCTGGTCTTATCACCCAGAGCCCCTCCTGTGGCTTCTGGTGGAATCTGCAGGGGAGGGATGCTGAGAGCGGGTGGCCCACTCCATCAAGTTAATACACACAGCAGCCAGCAAAGGGCCACATCCATCATACAGGCGCAGACACAGAGCACAGCCCAGGGAATCCATAGCCAGGAGGCCACAGAGGCTCACTGGGGGGTGGCTGCGGCCGCAGACCATCATGCCCCTTCCTATTTAATTCTCAGCAACCAGTGAAGGGCCCAAGTGCCCTGCCTTGGATGGTCAGCACCTCCAGGGCTGGGAAACTGAGCATCTGCCCAAAGCGGCTTAGCTCAGCCCAGCGGCTGGAGGTGGGCCTGGGCCTCCTGAGGTGGGGACCTGTTCCCTGTGCTCTGCCTCCTGCCTACCCAAAGAAGGCATCTGTGCAGGAGGCTCGCAGCCCACTCTGAGAGCAGAGCCCTGGAGCCTGTCCTCTGGGGGACTGGAGCACGACTTGCCCCAGGCACCCTCCCTCTAGGGACCCTCCCTCCCGGCATCCTCCCTTCCAGCACCCTCCTTCCTGGCACCCTCCCCCCAGGCTCCCTCTCTCCTGGACACCCTCCCCTTGGCACCCTCCCTCCTGGGCACCCTCCCCTGTCACCCTCCCTCCTGGGCACCCTCTCTCTGGCACCCTCCCCCTGATACCTTCCCTCCTGGGCACCCTCTCCCTGGCACCCTCCCCCTGGCACCCTCCCTCCTGGGCACCTTCCTCCTGGGCACTCTCCTCCTGGGCACCCTCGTCCTGGGCACCTTCATCCTCGGTACCCTCCCTCCCGGGCTTCTTTCCATGGTACTATGTTCCCGGTTCACTGAGGCCGGTGGTCCCTGTCTCTGAGTTTATCAAAGTCACGTGCAAATATTTGCCATGGGGACTGGGCTTACAAAACCAAGGTGTTTAACTTGGGCTGGCAAATTGGGAAGGGGAGAGGTAAACGTGTCATTCAGTAAAGAAGGCCAACTAAGGATGGGGGTTTGAGCTGATGTCCAACTTCAAGCCGGCATCAAATCCCAGAGCAGCACAAGGGAGAGGAGTCCCAAGGCCAAGGCCATTCTAGGGTGTGGGATCTGCGGCCAGTGATGTGCCGCAGAATAAACCAGCACTACACGTGAAGTCCCCAGCATGACCCCAGGACACTAGTTTGGGTGTATTTGTAGGTGCTATTAAAAAAAAAAAATGTACATGAGGAGTTTGATCGAGTTAAACTGACTTTTTTAACTGCAGCATTTTCTCGGAGCTCTTGCAATGCTAATGTGCACAGTCATCGCTAAGAAAGGGGCATGCATGCTCCGATTCATAGACTTAGTAGGCCAGGAACTCTGCTGTATGCTGTCTCCTGTGGGACACTTCCGGAAGATGCTGAAAGAGGTCTTATCCCTCCACGATGAAGCAACGTGGTGTCAGGGAGATTCCTCGTTGCTCAGACCTGAGTCAAATCCTTTATCCCCACACGACTGACTGTATGATCGTGAACTCTGAATCGCCAGTTCCTCCTCTGGGGAAAAATCCATAGTACCTGTTTGGCAAGGTTGAGGTCAGACTTGAGGGTGGACACACAGCACATGGCGGATTCTTCAGGGACAGCAGGTCCTGCTGGGCTCACTGAGCAGGAGATGGAGAGATAGAGTTATCCATCTGAACGCAGGATCCCTCTCCATCCCTAAATTCTGGCTAAACACTTTTAACTCAAGACTTAGTTCTGCTGCTTTTATTTTAAGAGGATTGAGAGCCAGGGGAGAAGTAAATTTACCCAGAGATAGATGCTAGGAGTCCATTAGATGAAACGCGGATTATTTGATAAACCCCTTGAATGAATCTGAGGGCTGCCCTCTGCACTCACCAGCAAGCTCCCTGGGGCCTGGGTGACCCCACACCAGGCCGCCAGGAAGCTGGGCTCTAGGCCTCACTGCTGGGGGAATGGCCTCGCCCGCAGGTATCAACACAGACGAGCGGAGATATTTCCATGGTGCTTCAGAGAATTTTTTTTTTTTTTGCAGGAAATAAATCTTCAGAAGTGAGAATTATAATTGAGCCGAGTTCAGGATAGCCAAGTGTAATTTTAGCAACAAAAGTAGAGGGTTCCAGAAAAAGCATCTCAGGAACAGTCAAATTAAGCTGCAGGGAGATAATTGGATGGAAGGTTGGGTTCGGCAGCACTTTGAGTGTTGAAGGGAAAAAAGAATCTCTGGGCAGGAGGAAGCGATGTCTTCTATTGTAAGGACGGGAAGGGTTGCGGAAGACGCACATACTGAAAGTTTCAGGCTTGGAGAAGTTTGATTCAAAGTTTTCAGAGTCTCAGCTGAAAATTATCCATGAAAATATGATCCACTGAGACCCTCCCAGTGATGGAGTCTGTACATTCAAAGTTCTCGTTTTGACATGACTATTCCTGCCCCCAGCTCAGATCCCAGCACTAGCTCAAGGGACCCCCTCCCACCCTGCTGAGCAAGCTCCCTCCTCCCAGCACTAGCCCAAGGACCCCTCCCGCCCTGCTGAGCAAGCTCCCAGGCCCACCGTTTGTCCTCAGTCACCCGGATGGTACTGGGGGGGCCTTGACTGACCAGAGTGACCCCCTCCCTTCACCTCATCCCCCCACACCCAGCAAAGTGCCTGGCATGCAGCAAACCTTTCATAAAGAAGGGGCATTGTTCTCATAATAATAACATAATAATAATAATAAATAATATTTTGTTATCAAGTTTTGTCCAAGGAATTCGAAGAGACATTTAATTTCTCTTTTCCTAGTTCTGCTGTTCTTAAGGTGGGTGGGGTTGGGGGAAGAAGAACAGGTACATACAGAGACCATCAGTCCATTCAGTAGAACACCTACTATTTAATAAACTCCTTGGAAGCGAGCTGGCATTCTGAACCCAGGGGTTTCGAGATTCTATCTAGAGTCATGTAAACTAAACAAATGCTTGGTCTATGATGCGTTAGCTTCCTAGGGTTGCTGTTAAAATTGAACACTACTTGAGTAGTTCCAGAAGCCAGAAGTCCGAAAGCCAGGTGTTAGCACATTGGTTGGTTCGGTTCCGTGAGGGCTGTGTTCCGGCCTCTGTCCCAGCCTTCAGTGGTGGCTGGTGCTCCGCGGCGCTCCCGGGCTCCGAGACGGAGAACTCCAGCCTCCACTTCCATCTCTGTGTGGCCTCCTATTCTTTCTGTGTCTTCTGCCTTCTCCTCTTCTGTGTCTCCTAAGGACGCTTGTCACTGGATTCAGGGCCCACTTGGACAGTCAGAATGACCTCATCTCAAGATCTTTAACTTATTAGCATCTGCATCAGCCCTTTTCCAAATAAGGCCATATTCATAGGATCAGCAGGTGGACATATTTTGGGGGTTCAACCCAAACCCATGGCTGAATTACTCATCAGTTAAACCATAATTTAACCAGACAACCCAAAGGAGGGTCCAAGACAGCTTCATGTCACAGCTCCACACTCACTGTTGAGACAACTGTTCTCAGGGACTGGAAAGCCTGCATTATGACATTTTACAGAGAAATCAGATTTCATTATTTCAAGCTCCCTGGAGTGGATGCAACAAGGTCCAGAGACAGTTCCTCTTGCTGTGTGACCTGTCACAGTGTCTTTCCATGCTGAGAGGGGTGTCACCACAGCTGCAGAGGAAACTTTCACGTGGACCCCATGGAAGTGCCAGAGGATGTTACCTGCCCTGCTATTGCACCAGTGAAGCATCACTGATGAAAAGTTTCCAGACCTGAAGGCAAAGCAAGGATTTGCTTTTCTTACTATACCAGTGTGTCTCTCCTAGTGGACAGGAAGGACATGCTACTGGCTGAATTTGCTTTTTTCAGTAAGAAACTCAGTGCTGGCCGGGTGCGATGGCTCACGCCTGTAATCTCAGCACTTTGGGAGGCCAAGGCAGGCAGATCATCTGAGGTCAGTAGTTCAAGACCAGCCTGGTCAACATGGTAAAACCCATCTCTACTACAAATGCAAAAATTTGCCAGGGATGGTGGCACATGCCTGTAGTCCCAGCTACTCTGGAGGCTGAGGCAGGAGAATCACTTGAACCCAGAAGGCAGAAGTTGCAGTCAGCTGAGGTTGCCAAGATTGCACCACTGCACTCTAACCTGAGCGACAGAGCGAGACTCAGTCTCAAAAATAAATAAAACTTTATATATAAAACCAGGCAGAGGGCCAAACCCGGCCCACAGGTCATGCTCTGCTGACCCCTGTTCTAGAGGGTCCTCGGGGGTCACCCACTGAGCTTGTGAAATGAGGAGGCCACGTGTCCCAGTCATTTTCTTAAGAGGAAAGGAAAAGCAGACGGAATGCATGCATGCATCCATGCGTGAAGCGGCATGTCTGTCTTCAGGGACCGTGAGATGGTGGCAAGGAGCGCCAGGAAGGGCGGCAAGCTCCTGCACCCTTGCTGTCTCCTGGCCCTCGCTGCTTGCTGTGCTCCTGATCATTAACGCCACGTGGACAGCCCTTGCAGCAGAGGCTGCCTGGGGCTGCAGCCAGGGACGGCCGAGTGCCTGGGCACTTCAGCTGGAGTGGATAATGGAGCAAGTGAAAAGAATGAAAATTTATCTTCCTCTTATTTTTCAGCCCTGTCTGCGATTAAAAAGCGCTCCATGCGGAGCCTCTGATTCATGGCTGGGCTATTCTTTGGTGGAGTTCCCTAAATATTTTGTAGCCAGCTTTGACTTAGAAATGCAGCCTTTGAAATATCTTTACTTGACCGAGAGGCCCCAAGTGACATTAAAATAATGATTATCACGTATTTTGCATTTCGTTGAAAAGAGGATTGGAATAATAGCACGCGCGTCGGTCTCACCGGTGAAAGTGATTTAGGAGCAAGGCTCTGATTTGGAATGGATGGCGGTGGGGCCTCCTCTGCCTCCGATCAAAGGCCTGAGAAGAAGGGGGATTTCATCTTTACTGCAGGCCCTTCTGTCTGGAGGGAGCCTTATTTCTACTTTATGCACTTTCAGGAATGCTGCTGTTTGCTGGATTTATGAAGTCAAGAGAAGGGGCCTCCGTGCGCCTGGAGCCATGTGACCCTCGGATCTTCCCTGTGCTGCGGGACCAGGGCGCTCCGACACCGACACCTGGGGCTGCCGAGAGGGTCTCCAGATGTGACCCGAGGGCAGGTGACGGCTAGGCTCTTCCTTCACAATCGCAGTCCTCCGTCCGCTCACCAACTCTCCACCTTTTTTGAGCACCTAGATACGGCAGCCACACTTCCAGGGAGGTGCTGTTGGAGCAAAAGGTCCAGAACGTCGCCCAGAGCTGCTGCCCATGCCGGGGTAGACACTCAGGACGCAGACAGACAGATCACCTGCGTGGAGGGACTGGAGGATGGGAAGTGCTTGCTGGGGGAGGTGTACAGCAAGACAGGGCGGGCCCTGGGGGCCGGAGGGCAGTTTTCAGTAGGGCAACCAAGGCAGCCCCAGAAGGTGGCACTTGGAACGAACCAGAAGGGAATGAGGGCTGCAGGGGCAGGGGAGTAGGTGCCAGGGTCCTGAGGCAGGATGGGGCTGGTGGGTACCCTGGAGCAGTAAGGATGAGGACAGGGACGTGGAGGCCCCTGTGCATCGCTGAGACCTCACAGGCTCTCAGGGAGAGGCAGGGGCCGGGGAGGGGCTTGGGGCTGGAAGCGCAGTCAGCTCTTGGGCCAGCACCTGAGAAACGTCCAGGAGGGCTGAGGATGGCCCTGATCTGAATGTCCCCTTGGCTCACCAGGTGGCCCAAGAAGTCCTGACTCTAGGCTCTGTCCACCCCAGAGCCAATGTCTCTGCTGACCAGCAGAGCAGCCAGAATGGGTTCAGCATGGCTGTTCAAGGGAATGTGTTGGCGTGCAAGTGCAACCTCCAGTGGGCTGGAAATGTGTTTGTCCTCGTGGTGAGCTCGGCCCGTAGTGTCTGGAGCAGGGAACGGCAGCCAGAGGCCTGCAGGAAGGACCGTTTCTATTTCCTGAGGTTCCTGAGTGCTGTCCACCAGACTTCAGCTATTTCCTGAGGTTCCCGAGCGCTGTCCACCTGGACTTCAGCTATTTCCTGAGGTTCCCGAGCACTGTCCACCTGGACTTCAGCTTTTCCCTGAGGTTCCCGAGCACTGTCCACCTGGACTTCAGCTATTTCCTGAGGTTCCCGAGCGCTGTCCACCTGGACTTCAGCTATTTCCTGAGGTTCTCGAGCACTGTCCACCTGACTTCAGCTTTTCCCTGAGGTTCCCGAGCGCTGTCCACCTGGACTTCAGCTATTTCCTAAGGTTCCCGAGCGCTGTCCATCTGGACTTCAGCTGGGTCAGAGCCACCCTTCGAAGGCGTCCTCAGTGGCGGTTCATCCCCAGGAAATGTGCCCTTGAGTCACGAGGATGGCATCTGACCTGTGACCAAGGCCGGGCTGTAATAGAGAAAGCTCAGCTGAGTCTTGGATCCAGTAATAGAGAAGGCAGTGCACAGACAGGATGCCTGACCTGCTCTGTACCCAGGAGCACAGGGAGGGGGCACCTGGCCCCTCATCAGTGACCTGCAAGAAGATGGCACTTTGGAGCCATTCTGGCTGCTCTTCTGGTCAGCAGAGACATGGGCTCAGGTGTGGGTAGACTCCACCGTCATTACTTCACACTCTCAAGGGCTGCCCTCTGCTGTGTGACCTACTGCATGGCAGTGAGCACACCTGGGCAAGGCACACCTGGGCAAGTACATCTGGGGAAAGCACACCTGGGGAAGGTGCACCTGAGCAAGCACACCTGGGGAAGGCACACCTAAGCAAGCTCACCTGGGCAGGCACACCTGGGGAAGGCACACCTGGGCAGGGCACAACTGAGCAAGCTCACCTGGGCAAGCACACTTGGGGAAGGCACACCTGGGGAAGGCACATCTGAGCAAGCACACCTGGGCAGGCACACCTGGGCAAGCACACCTGAGCAGGGCACACCTGAGCAAGCTAACCTGGGCAAGCACACCTGGGCAGGGCACACCTGAGCAAGCTCACCTGGGCAAGCACACCTGGGCAGGCACACCTGAACAAGCTCACCTGGGCAAGCACACCTGGACAGGGTACACCTGAGCAAGCATACCTGAGGAAGGCATACCTGGGCAAGCACACCTGGGCAAGCACACTTGGGCAAGCACACCTGGGCAGGCACATCTGGGCAGGCACACCTGGGCAAGCACACCTCGGCAGGCACACCTGGGCAGGGCACACCTGAGCAAGCTCACCTGAAGAAGGCATACCTGGGCAAGCACACTTGGGCAGGGCCTTCCTGGTCTTCTGGTGGCCCACCTGGCCATCCTCCTTGCCCCTGCTGCACAGGCTCTGGCTGAGTGCCGCTACCTACCCCTGGGGTGGGTCTGCTGGTTTTTGGACACAGGGGATTCTGCTCTGCAGATCTGACAATCATTCCTTCCCTGGAGTGTGCCCGAAGATCAAGAGTTAGGGGCAAGCAGGGACTCTCCCTCTTAAGCCTCAGACCTCCGCTGCTTTCATCACACCAACTCTTGCTGCAGGCCCAGCACAAGGCCATCTGTCCACGGTGGGTCCTCTGGCTTCCAGTTTTTGGCAGGCATGCTGTCCAGCCGGAACCCCCCTAAGAAACAGGTCAGTGTACCTGAAACCCACTCCACAGTGGCGGGAGATGGAGGGAATTCAGTTCCAGGCTCACATCGTCCCGCTGCCTACCCTGAGGCATCATAGGCAGCCACCAGCGTCTCTGCATGCAGCCCAGGACCCTGTGGCCATCGCCAGGGGTGGGGATCACAGCGTCGTGTGCACATCTGCATCTCAACACTGAGCACTTTCCAGGCCTCTCAGAACCCCGGATGGATTGCACATGTGACCTCCCAGGCAGTGTCCCAAAGCTCTGTGTGTGCTGGGTCCCTTCAACTGAGTACAACCCAGTAAAGGAGGGACTGTTACTCCAGCCTCAAAGCAGACAGCGGAGGCAGAGGGGGGTGAAGTCCTGGCCCAATGACAATGGAGAGGAGGAGCAAGGATGTGAGCAGAGGCTGCCGAGGTCTGGTGCGCTTGGCCATGAGGCATGCTGGAAAAGCGCTTGGGAGGGATGAGCGGATGTGAGCGGCCCGCAGCGGGAGGGCGCCCTCGTGTCTCAGCTCACCTGGCGAGGAGACGGAGCTGCTCCCTGCAATGGGAAGGCACAAGGACTTTAGGTGCTCCACCCCGGCCACGGCAGAACACCCCTGCTTGTCCTCCCTCTCCCTGCAAGGCCCTGAGTGACTGCTTTCTATGCCTGAGACCTGCAGGGAGTAGGTCAGCAGTGCTGGGAACAAAAGCACCTACTAATGGGCAGAATGGATTTCCGTCAATCTGCAACCAAGACAATGGCTTTGCAAGCGGGGTTTCCAGGGGCAGGAGCCAGCCTCTGTAGAGGGGGTGAAGGGTTTGTAGATGCCAGACCTGAGGCCCTGGAGCCGGAGAGTCATGGGAAGAGCCGGGATTACGAGGTGTCACCTTCTAAACCAGTGGCTCTCAGAGAGGGTCCTAGGACCAGCCGTCAGCATGACCCAGGAACCTTCTAGAAATGCAGAGGATGCTAAGTCCCCAAAAGCCCACACGAAGATGCCCCTCCTGGTCTGGAGAGAGTCAGTTTCTAGTCCATCTGGCACCGTTGGGGGCTCAGGGAAGGGAAGAGGTGTTGGTCTTGTTAAACACGGGACAGTGACCCACACACGGCATCTCAGCCTGGAGGAAGTGAGACCAAAGCCATTGTGTCCTTGGGTGAGGGCTCCCGGCACCTTGGACCCAGCGAGCCTCAGGAACACAGGGCTGAGCAGGTCTTCAGGGCCCGCAGCCCTCACTCTGCTCACACAGGTCGGGTGTGCCCCTCACCACCTCCAGGGACCAGCACGTGCGGTGGTGCTGCCTGGGAACTCCGAGTGTGGAATGCTGGTGCCCTGTGGGATGTTGAATCCCAGGCAGGCTTTCTGGCTTCTGGGAAGAGGCTCCAGGAAGGCACTCGTGGCCTCAGCCAGGCCATCCTGTGTGGTGAAGCGGCCTGGAGCGTGGTGTGAGGCTTGTTGACCTGCCCTGTGCGGAGAGAGGCAGGGGGCAGCCAGGCCTGCCAGATCCCGTGATCCCTGTTCCTCTGCACCCCCCACCTGTTTCCTCCAGCCTGCCAGGGCCCCTTCCTTCTCACCCAGATGTCCGCCCCTGCCCCATCCCAGAGAGAAGCTGGGTTTTGGACGGCGCTGCCCAGGAGGTGGGACGCAGCAGCCACCTGCCCTCAGCGTATTCCCCAGAGGGCAGCAACGGGTGGAACCAGAGAAAGACAAACATGAGGCAGGTAATGAGCTGGATTTATGGAAAAGGAAACACAATCTGATTCCGCGTAATGGCTGTTGACAGAGATTTGAGCTGTTTGTTCTGGTATATGAAATTGACAAACATCAAGCGCTACTGGGCTCCCACCTCCGCTTCGCAGGTGCCTGTCCAAAGGTGTGCGTTTCCGGGCACCGATCTGGGGCACGGAGATTTCCAGATGAGGAGCATGTGCAGAAGGGCCTGGGAGGGACATCTGTGGCCGCCATCCGCATTTCAAACGCCTCCCTAGAAACCCCGCACCGCGGATGAGCTGATCTGCGAAGGAAGCGGGGTGGAAAAGCAGCCTCCATTGTTCCCAGAGAGAACAGGCCACATTTGAGAAAATGTAATTAAGGCCTTAGATCAGGTTTCCGTAATTAAATTGCTGCTGTGAGTAAGCAGTGTGATAGATGAGTTCCCCTCAGTGACACGGGGCGTGAGGTGAACTCGAGCCCCCGGCCGCTTCCTGGGTGTTCCTGATGCTTCACATTCCATCCTGCATCCCAGAGGCGAGAGACCTCTCACTGCCTGCACGGCTCTGTTTTCTAATCTCTGAAGAATGTTCTCTTCATGAGCGCAAGGAAAGAGGAATAAAGCATGGGTAATTTCCGTGCTCTCGGGACATGTCTACACAGCCAACCAGCCGCAGACCCCGGCTGTCTACACTGTGATGCAGGAGCCCTTGACATTTCGGAAGGTTGCCAATGCAAAGCCAGACATTTCCCAGAGACCCCACACAGGCTACAGAAGTGGGCCGTTTGCATGAGAAATCCTCCGTCAGCACTAACAGACACCTCACAGGAGAGACTCCGTAAGATGGGAAATGATTGTTTGGATGGTAGTTTGCTTCGGGAAATTAAAAGGAGGGGCGACCCTCACACTGGATTCAGTTTCGAATGAAAACAGGATGATTGTGTCTGGTTCTTTAACGTGGGCATGCAAGTTCTGGGGGAGCAGGAGGAGGAGCTGCAGACAAGGAAGGAGGGAGGCCTGGAGAGAGGGAAGGATGGAGGACCAGAGAGCAGGAGGTGGAAAAGCCCTCGAAACGCAGGGGAGCAGACAGCCCGAAAGCCCTCCGGTGCAGAGGAGCCTCTGCTGGGGTCTGAGCCCTCAGCCCTGGGGCTCTCGGTCCGTGTGGCTTTGAGGAGTCGATGGACACATCTCTGGGGAACAGGCAGGGAACAGGAGAAGCCAGTGTAAGCCACCTGAGAGCGAGTGGGCAGAGAGATGCCTTTCTGAGGCACAGAATCAGGAGTGTCAGGCTGGAAAGAACCGGCTCGGAAGCCATCCAAGTCCCCTCCTGGAGGAGCTCCACTGCCCTTCCAGGCTGGGCCTGCCCCAGGAGACCCCCCAAGGTAAACTGAGGCCTCACTGAGCAGGAAGGACTTTCCTGCTAGGGCCACTCCAACACAGTCAGCTTTGGAACGTGTGGAAAGGCTCAGGCACCAACGCCGTGTGGGTGCTGTCTGCCAGCAGTGCTGAACAGGAGACTCCATAGATGGAACCCACAGCAAAGGATGCTTGATGTCATCCTCTGAACCACGCCAGGATGGGGAGCAGTCTCTGAGCCAGAACAGGGTCCCCACCTCGAGTGGTTCTAACGAACACCTGTGGAAAAGAGCCACGTTAAGCCTTAGAGACCCTCTCACGGGAAACACCTAGGCCAGGCTGCTGGTTCCAAGGCCTCTCCGTCTCAGGGACATTGGGAAGCTCAAAGGACGGCTTGTCAGGCAGGCACGGGCTATGACCCCCCTGCCTGTGGGCAAATGGGCCGTTCAAGAGTTCCAGGGAAACGTGCTGTTTAGGTGGATTAAACACTCACTCTGGAAAAATACTTATGTCAGAAAATCTTTTCATGCCAAGCACAAGCTGGCATTTTCCACTTCTCAATGCATCCCCTGGCACCCACCTCCCGTCTTCCCTGCTGGGCGCCCCTGCCCTCCTCCCTCTCTTGCTCAGGCCCTCCCATCCCCTTGCACGCATAACCTTGCGAGAGCTCTGAGAATCGGGCGTTTGACATTTTTTGGCAGAGGACTCAAGTGCACAGGTCCACGCTTTGGCCACAAATGTTTGCCCAGCAAATGAACTGGTTGGTGGAATACCTGAATCTGTCTGAATAGATGTGGCTCCACCATCCTCAAAAACCAGAGACCAGAGCCACCCCCTGAACTGTCACAGCGAAAAAGCAGTGTGAGGGAATCCGCAGCTTGTGCAGGAAACCGGCAGAGAACGTGAACCTGCTGGAAGGTTCCTTCCTGGAGGGTGGGGGCCGGCCAGAGTCAGCTGGCCCTCGAAGTGGCCTCTCCATTTCCGAGGGCATCCAGTTCCAGGGTGATTTATGGTTGCATTATTCACAAATCTGTTCAGAGATGTAAACAGGGAGACTGTGCCTCCATAAGATATTAATAACTTAATGAGTCTGTGCTATTTGTTTATGTAATGGATAATAGGGTCTCTGCAGGGGCCAGATATAATATTACAATCTGGTAATTCAATGACTGCTATTCAACACAAACACAAATAGTACGAGTTTGAACAATTGAGTTCGGAGCCCTAGTGGCTTCATCACCAGAGCAGATCTGTGCAGTGGCTCTCAGGGAACGCTTCCCTGGAGGAGCGGTGACTCCCAGGCCCGGGCCAGGCCAGGCTGCAGGGAACAGAGCTGTCCTGGTCTCCCTGCCCGTGGTCCCAGGGCCTCTCTCTCCCAGGACTCTCGGCACCCACCAGCCCTTGGTGCCGCCACGAACCTGCCAGGGCCCCCACCTACCTCCCTCCTCTGGTCATTTCTCCCCGGCTGCCAGCGCCTGGTCCGTGGTCCGCTCCCTCTTCCTCCAAACACCGTTCATTCTCAGGACTTCCTGGCTCACTCCCTGGGCCCCACTCTTTGGCTCCACCCCCAACTGTCCCCCAGCAGTCACACATTGGAGGGAGGAGCCCCAGTACCTGCAGCTGAGACCTGAGGTAGAGGGAGGGTCACCGAAGCAGTGGTTAAGACGAGTCGTTAGGGAGGGCCCTGGTCCAGTAGGGAGGTGTCCCATACAAAGAGCTGATTTGGACACAGATGATCAGGGAGGGGGCGGAGATGGGCCCCCTCATGTGGACACAGATGAGCTTGAAGCTGGAGGGTGAAGACTCAGGGAGAAGGCAGCCATGTGCACACCGGGGAGAGGCCTGGCTCGTATTCTCTCTCAGAAACAGCCAGGCCTGCTGTTGGAAATAGATGCTCGGTGCCGCAAAGAAAAATCAGCACTGAGACAAAGCATCTTTCAGCAATGCAATGTTCACTTCCTGGACTGCAGGAAAGGTACCCTCGCTAGCCATCTTGCCATGACAGTACAATGAACAAAGGAAAGCAGACATATTTATCCCTTACACATTTGGGGTCATCCTTACTGCTGTGTCTGATCTCCATTGGCTGGAGCCAGACCTCACAATCTAAACTAAAACCCGATTGGCTAACAACTGAAAACTTTTCTAAGCAGGTAAAAGCAGTGGAGAGCTGGGACATGCCTGTGAGCACGCCCAGATACCTTGGTTAAAGTACAAGGACATAGAATGTACTACCTGCCTGTAAGCATGGCGTGTCTAACAGCTACAGAGGATAGGGCTTCACAAAGTTATCGGCACACCTGTGATTTAGCAAGAAAGGAAACTTAAAGGAACTTCTCTACCACCCCAACCATGGAGACCAGGCTGGTGTTGGCACTGGGTACGGGGCCTCCCTGGGCCTCGATGCGCCCAGCCTGGCACTGTAGGACTCAAGGCTCTCCTTGGGGTCTGGTAATTGCATCAGCCAAACTGGGCGGGGCAGGTGGGGAACCAGGTGGCCGAGATCCTGGCCTCTCCCGGGAGAGATAGACGGACCTGCGGCTCTGATGTGAGGGGTGGGAGATGGGCTCCATCAGAGCGCTCTGCAGGCTGCCATGACCATGAAGCAGCTTCACACCCGGGGGTTCTGTGCCTGGGTGTGGGGTAAGTGCGGCAGCGGGTGCCTGTAATGCAGGGGACAGACAGGTTGAGTTAAATGACTCCGGGCCTTTTTCCTTCTGCGGGGGCAGGGGGTCAGCAGTCTGTCCCCAGCCTTCTGCCCACCCTCCAGCCCTCACCAGCCCCCTTTCCTCGCCGGCTGCCGCCGAAGGACCAGAGCTCAGCTGTGCTCTGCACCCGCCCCCGCCAGCCTCAAGGGCTTGTCTCTGTATCCAGAGAGAAGGGCGACGGCTTCCTTCAATTATGTTCATCTGAAGTTAAGAAAAGAAAGATAAAGGAAAAAAATACCCAGTCCCCATGACTCTCAGAATGACAAGGCTGCTTATGATTAAGCTCTGAAGATTCGAGATGCTTTATCCACTCAGCTGCAGTGCGCAGCCTGGGAGGGGCCTTGTCACTTGGGGCTGGCGATAGCCTCCTCCAGGCGGCACCCCCTCCTGATGCCGCGTACCCTCCTTCCAGGGCATGGAGGGTTTCTTATCTGGGCATTTCTGACGTTGGGGGCCGGGCCACTGCCACTGTGGGTGTCCTGATGCTCAGCTCACTCCTGCCTCCACCCACCAGATGCCAGTCACCCGGCAGCACCCTGCCCCAAGTCCTAACACCAAGAATGCCCCAAACCCCGGCAAGCATCGCATGGAGCCACATCCCCCGATCTGAGGCAGCCTCCCAATCCCAGGCCCAGCCCTGTCTTCCGGCCTCGTGTCCCTCTGTGCCTCTCTCCTCTGGCTGAGTCTGACCCCTGCACAGACACCCCTCTTTTCTTCCCCAGCCTCAGTTTCCCCATCTGTAAAATGAGGGTGACGACGCCAATCTTTCGTGACTAAGGTGTTGGTTAACTGAGACACTGACGCCCCGTCCGAACTGCAAGGAGAGGGTGCTTTGTGGGACTCCGCCCTGCTCATCATGAGACTTTGCACAGAGGCTCTCCTGGATACTGGATACACAGAGAGAATGAAGCGTCTCTGTCCTCAGGAATCTGAAGGCTCTGAGGCAGCATCCATCTAATGGTTATGAGGGTCACAATTGTCCCCCGATAGGCTGGGAGGGACCCAATGGCAGGAAAAGGAAGCCTGGTCGCTGGGGAGAACTCTGGCTGGGAGGACGGCTGGGCTGAGTCCAGGTTGGCTGCTATGTCTCTGGGGATCTCCTGTTCTTCAGTGAGGCCAGGCAGTCATGGAACGGGACCAGGGCTTCCACGAGCCCCCCACCCCACGGCTCCTCCAGTGCTGCCATCTGAGGACTGTCCTCTTGAGCCCACCTCCTTCCACCTGTCTTTCCAGGACCCCTCCAAGCGACCTGCCTGTCTGGTCATGTCAGGGCTCATTTTCTTTGAAGATGTCTGTTGGTTTTTCTCTTTCCTGTTTATTTGTGAGCTGCAGTGTGAAACAGCTACTAATTCAGATTTTTACTGTGGATAAACAAATACAGAAAATTAACAGATGTGTTTTGCAGATGCACTCGGCAAAAATAACATCCATCGTGATGGCAGACATGGAGGAGGGCGGAGCAGTGAGAGGCCTGAGAGCCCAAACCCGACACCCACCGTGGGAAAGGGGCTCGGCCGAGACCGCAGAGAGGGCGGCAGAGCGTGATGGGGCCAAGTCAGCCTCCCGGACCAGGAGGCCGAGCTGGAGAGGGACAGAGGGCAGGAACACGTGGAGCCGAGGGGACAGGAGGCTGGGGCCCTGGGTCAGACCAGGTGGCCATGAGTTCATCTGGAATCCAGCGCGGTAGGGCCCCCAGGGTCCCTGAGGAAAGACTCTGTAGCAGAGGAAGCTGGATCAGAGCCTGTGGATCTCAGAGTGCTTCGGGAGGCCAAGGGCCTGCAGAGATTTGAACCTCAGGAATGGAATGGGGGCTAGAGTCCTAAAGGCAGCTGGCCTCTCTGCCCTAACGGCAGGACGGAGCCCTCAGGGACACCCCGTCTACAACTGGTCTCAGTGTCTGCCTCCCAATTCAAGATGTGGAGAAAACTCCAACTTTCTCAAGTCCTCACAGCCATGGGAAAGAGGGTAGGCAGGGCAGGTCCCTGGAAAGGACTGCAGAGGAGAAGCCGGCGTGTGCACCCCACAGCCTGGTGCCTTTCTCAACTCCTCCTCGTACACTGGAGCTGGTGTGAGGGTGTGAGTCTCTCTCTGATTCCTGAAGCTTAAAGGGTTCTGCCCAGAGCCCCTCCCCCGGGATGCTCCCAGCAGCGGAGGCCTTACTCTGCTCTCTGCCCGCAGCTCTGGCCAGCACTGGTGGGAGGGGGCCCGTGCTGGGCTGTTCCGACAGCTGGCCACGGGGTGCTGGAAGGGCCAACCAGGGCCCAGGCTTGAACGGAGTCCAAGACCACATGCTACAGGCAACTCCACGGACTCACAGGGTTCTCACAGAAAGCTCAGAGCCAGGCCATGCTGCAGACACAAACCCAGCCGCATGCAGAAGTGATGGTTCTTCTGCTCATTTATTTGGGTGTTTGCATATGGACTTTTTCATTTTGCTTTTTTTTTTTTTTTTTTTTTGAGACAGAGTCCCACTCTGTCATCCAGCTGGAGTGCACTGATGAAATCTTGGCTTACTACAACACCTGGCTGCCGGGTTCAAGCGATTCTCCTCTTCAGCCTCCCGAGTAGCTGGAATTACCAGCACCCAGCTCCATACCTGGCTAATGTTTGTATTTTTAGTTGAGAAGGGTTTCGCCATGTTGACCAAGCTGGTCTTAACTCTCGACCTCAGGTGATTCACCCACCTTGGCCTCCCAAAGTGCTGGGATTACAGGCGTGAGCCACTACTGTATTCTTACTCTATTTGTAAATATTTCTTATAGTTTCCTAACTTTAACAAGTAAACTTGTGGAACTTGTATCTTTCTCTCTTGCTGAAAATTTTTTTTAAATGCTTTTAGTTTCCCTTCTCTGGGTCATGGTTTCCAGAAACAGGTCTCTGTCTTTTCCCCAAAATATCTGAACCCTTTTATTTTCACACACAAAGCATCACACACACACACACATATGTACATTTACACACACACGTGTGCATGCACACTCACACATACATACATATAGTCACATGCGTTCCTTCATGTGTATGCATTTGCAGCACATGCTGGCACCCATGCACGCACATCTACTGTCACACATGTGTGCACACACACACCAGTTTATCCTCTGGAGCCCAGAAAACCGTCGGGTAAGCACTGAAGAAACCATCAATGAATGAATGAAGGGCCCGTCTTCCTCCGAATGCAGGTCTGGGCTTGGGGAGGAAACATTTGCATGAATTGTATTTCCCTCATGTGAAGAAGACACTCCTCCTGGGAATACTCTAATTTGCCTTTTCTTTCATAAGAGACTGTCATGCAGAGGGAACTTTCTTCTAGTCTAATTTTACCCCCAAATAAAATAAAAGACTCAGAACATACCAAAACTGGGAGAAAATGGCTTGGTCCGAGCCTGACATCCAGTGCCCGGGGAAAGGGAGTGGGAGGGGACAGCGGGGAAGGGGGCCATGCTCCTCAAGGCCTCTGTACTGCCCAAGCAGCCAGGAACAGCAGAGTGGCCAGGAACCGGCAGGCACGTCCCTATTTGGGGAGGCACCCCTGCTGGGGAGCTCCCTGAAGCCTGACCTGGCTCCAGTGCAGGGTCCATTTATCACAAACACGGGAGTGGATTCCGGCTGCAGCAACCATCGCTCCCAGCTCTCCTCCTGGGTCTTGGGCTGTCGTGCCAAGATTTGCCTGGGACAGTAAGACCCCCGGGCAGGAGATGCCTGCACCTTCTTCAGACAAAGCTACATCCAGCGCTTACCCAACCCGGGCAAAAGCAATCTCCTGGAACCTGGGTTCTGGTGGGCATCACAGGGGATGGCCCTGCCAGGTCCGTACCAGCCAGGTGGACAGAACCGGGAGGTGACAGACCCCACGTTGTGTAGCTGGGATATGAGGGGTGTGTGTTGCACAATTGTGATTGTGGGAGCCTGCGCAGCTCCACACCCTCGTGTTTTCCTCAACATCATCTTCTGAACATTTGCACTTGGAAATTCTTCAGAAACATCATGCTAATAGCTGCTTAAGGCTGTATAGGGTACAGATGATTCTGATTAACGGCTCTTCTTCATCTGATGAGAATTGACTGTTTCCTTCCATAGACGTAGGAGGTAGCAAAAGTGAGGGGAACACAGATGGGGAGAAGCCCACCCTCTCTTCGGGAACATCAGTCCCAGAGGGCGGGGACAGATACGAGAGTGGATAAATCAGTGCACATGTTACTCTTTTGTCCATGACCTGTTACAAGAAGATAAGACAGGATTAGGAGATGGAGATAAGCCAGAGGGCGTTAGGCCAACAGCCATTATCTCCTGGTAAGTACTGATGGGTTAATACTTCGTAAAACATCTGAGTGCATCTCAGATTATGTCCTCAAGATAAATTCCTAGATGTGACATTACTGGCAGAGAAGTATGAGTATTTTATTTTATTTATTTTATTTCATTTTATTTTTTTTTTTTTGGGAGATGGAGTCTTGGTCTGTCACCCAGGCTGGAGTACAGTGGCATGATCTCAGCTCACAGCAACCTCTGCCTCCTGGGTTCAAGTGATTCTGTGCCTCAGCCTCCCAAATAGCTGGGATTACAGGCACCCACCACCACATCTGGCTAATTTTGTGTATTTTTAGTAGAGACAGGGTTTCACCATGTTGGCCAGCCTGCTCTTGAACTCTGGACCTAAGGTGATCCGCCCACCATGGCCTCCCAAAGTGCTGGGATTCTAGGCGTGAGCCACCGTGCCTGGCCATATGGTTCTTAACAGACATCCTTCAGGCGATTCTCACACCTGTGCACCCTCTGGAGCTCATTCTGGGAATGCGCTAGCTCACCTGAGCATCTGCTTTCTGTTTCGACCCCGTCCTGTGGATTTCCCTTCACTTTGCTTTACACAAGGACCCAAACCACCCACCGCAATCTCTGCATCAGGAACACGGCTCCACCTTCTCCGGGGAGCCCCTGTCCTCCACAGGGCCGGGCAGCCCACATCATCGTTGTTCAAATCTCCATCAGATCCATGGATTCTGATGCATTAATGATAATGTCACTGATCCAGGGAGACTTTGCCTCAGAAGCTGGGGCTGGCCCATTTTTCATTAAATAATATAATTTGTTGCATTGGTATGCAAGGACAAATAGCGCTGTTGAGCTGAAAGCCTGGAAAAAAAGTAATATAGTGTTGTTATTCACCGGCTGAAGCCACGCTTGGAGAATATTCCTCATTCTGACTTAAATGTATCTTCTGCCCACTCAAAGCAAATGCAATTTTCCTTTTTATGACTATGGGTTATTTACATGGAAAAAGTTTAAATAAGGCCTGTGCTACCAACAGCCACTGCTCCCCACAGTGTGGCCCTGGAGGGGTTGCCGGAGTCAGGTCCCTGCAGAGGCCTCCGGAGGCCCCAGAGGAAAGGAGAAAAGCAGAGTGAAGAGAGCCAGGAACGCCCGTCCCGCTTGGTCAGGCAGGGAGCCCCGTGAGGGCAGGGACAGAACCCCTCACACCACCTCCCTTCCCTCTCTCCCTCCTTCTCTCTCTCCTTCCTTCCTTCCTTCCTCTCTCCCTCCCTCCCTCCTTCCTTCTTTCCTTCTTTCCTTCTCTCTTCTCCTTTTGGAGGACATTTAGATAGTTTTCCGATATTTTACTGTTAGAAACATACTTCAGTGAACATCTTTAGCTTGCCTTTGGGCTTGCGTTTGAGAGTGTTTCTAGGATATATATGAGGGCTTCTGAACAGTGGTGAGGGGAGCTGCCTGGGATGAGTCCTGGCCTGCAGGCAGCAGCCCCCACGGTGGCTGTGAGTCACACTTGCCCAGCTTCCCCTCTGCCCAGGCAGGCACAGCACTGTAGTTCTGGCAAAAAGCTAGTACCCCGACTCAAAAGCAGCAATGTATATGGACCCCTCATGGAAACCAAAGCGTGGGGAGAACGTTTCTTCCCCACCTCCCCCGACCTGGTTCTACCTTCCCACGAGACATTGGCCAACGACACTTTTAGAAGATGCAGATGCCTGTCTTCCTGAGCTCCATGCCTCATGGAACGCTACCACTGGGACAGTTTCTGTTTGAAGTGAGGGGATCCAGAGTCCGCTCCTCCCTGCCAAGCATGCCCAGGCCAGCGTGTGCTGACCAGCGGCCCCAGAGAGCTGGGGACCACCGAGGGGCTCTGCTTCTCCCAGTGCCTCCCTCCCCTGCCAGGGATGGAGACCTCCTATGCCTGACAGCCCAATCCTGGCTCCTGAAAATTTACACCATTCATCATAAATTCCCACAACTAATTTTTTTTCCCTTAAATAAGCATTGAAATTTATGGGTGATCGTGGAAATCTCTCAACATGTGTGAGTCCGAGACACAAGAATGATGAAGCAGGAACTCTAATTTTTAATGGAAGAGCTGACCCGGGCTGAGCCATGAAAGATCAGAGGCCACAGTGTCTCTCTGTGTCCAGGCGCACTCGCTCCTCCTTACTCTGGTGAGGAGCGGTCTTGATCCTGTGGTTCTGTCATCAGCAACCGTGAGCTCTGTGCCTCTCTGTGGAGCCCACTGCTGAGCCAGCTGGGGCACCAGGAGCTGAAGAACAAGGGGCCCTGGGGCCCTGTCTCAGTGTCCCACGCTGTCCCACCTGATAGAGGGGCTGTCGAAGACCTCGACACACCTAGGCCTGTCCCTGGAGCACAGTAGGTCTTCAGCTCCCTTAGCTGTTTCTGGAGCACAGTAGGTCTTCAGCTCCCTTAGCTGAGCAACGTGCCTGCACCGCAAGCCCACAGCACAGAGGATGGGGGAACCAACCCGTGCTCCCAGCCATTTCTTCCTCAGCTTGGCCCTCTCCACCCTGCTCTCGCCAGCCATCGAGATGGTGAGGTCTTTGTGGCCAGAGATCTCTGCCAAGGCTCCTACAGCAGAGCTTTCGTATCAGTCACAGAGTGGGTGCTACATGCGCATCGGGAACCACGTGAGGGCAGGACTTTCTCAGCCCTGGCTGCAACCCGGCCTCCATGCTCACTGCTCCAAGAATCACCTAACTTCTCTACACCTCTATTTCCTCACTGAAAGATTGGGGTCACAAGGCCCAATAGGGTCGCTTCTGGGATGTAGTGAAAGCATCTGGACGGAGGCCGCCCCTCGTCAGTGCTATTCTTATCAGCTTCCCTCTACGCATTCCGTGTGCCTGCACATCCACAAGCCTTGCTTTCAGATGTTAGCAGGGATTTTCCTTAGCTGAATAATCCACTGGACCACTGAATGTGGACGCTGAGAAAGTCAACATGTTCCCTAATCTCAGTACCACTGACAGGAATTTAGATGGATATGGTGTACTCCAGAAGTGCTTCATGACCATGTAAAGAAATGGATATGGACAGATCCACAGATTCATTGAATAATATGGAGCTGAATTTGGTGGACAGGAAAGCCCTCATTTTACAGGGTATTAAAAGCCAATATCTACAGAGATTGGATCACTCTCCCAATATGGTCAGGAAGAGAGCGGCAGAGTCAGTGCTGGGCTGGCCACGGGAATCCCACAGGACTCCCAACTTCAAGACAGCCCAAATGATAAAGAAAATTCACTTTTAAAGATGATCAGGTCATGGACACTTCAGTCAAGATTCGGAACAGGTAGCCAGCTTCCTTTCTAACCCCAAACTCCGTGGTCAGCAAATAAACATGCTTGTATTGGCATCCTCCATTTCCAGCTCTTCTGCAGACACCATGCAGCCCAGACAACTGTGTTTTGCCCTACAGCCTGACAACAGCCTGCTTTCCCATGATGCTCTGCTCTACAGTCTGACAACAGCCTACCTTCCCATGGTGCTCTGCTCTACAGCCTGACCACAGCTGTCCCTCCCATGATGCTCTGCTCTACAGCCTGACAACAGCCTACCTTCCTATGATGCTCTTCCCTAGAACCAACGATCTGCCCTCCCAAGATGCTCTGCTCTACAGTCGGACAACAGCCCTTTTTCCCATGATGCTTTGCTCTACAGCTTGACAACAGTCTTCCTTCCCATGATGATCTGCTCTAGAGCCAACAAGAGCCTCCTCACTTCCCATGATGCCCTGCCCCACAGCCAACAACAGTCTGCCCTCCCATGATGCTCTGCCCTACAGCCGACAGCCACACCTCCCTTGGCACCAGGATTTGCCCCCAGTTTGACCACAGCCTTCCTTTCCAGCGTGCCTTGCCCCAGCCTGGTTAGTGTTGTGTGCACCCACATGAGGGTGGCGTCCATGCTGCCCACATCCTTGCAGTGAGCTTAGCCAGCCACAGAGGCAGCAGCTTCGGGGGACGAGCTTCTGTGCATGGCTCTGCTGTTCACCAGCTGTGTCCCTCAGGAAAGCCTGACGCGCTCTGGGCCTCAGGTGGGCTTTCAGAGTGTAGACGAGGCCGACGGCTCTTCTCTCAGAAGGCCCTGGCAGGCAGGATCCGTTGGCAATGGAGGAATACGCACAGTGGTGACCTGGCCTAGAGCTCAGGACGCATAGAGGAAGCCAGACTCTTCCCAGACACGGCAGAGACCGGCCTCCTTGGTGGTGAGGATTTTCTGGGAATGGGCCCAGAAGCAATTCGGGATTAGGGAGCACTCTTTCTCCCTGGGGCTGGAGGATGAGGGAGCATCCTTCTCCCCGGGGCTGGAGGACGAGGGAGGATCCTTCTCCCCCGGGCTGGAGGACGAGGGAGGATCCTTTTTCCCGGGGCTGGAGGCAGCTGGCACCTGGAAGCCGGAAATTCAAGGCTGAGAAGGTTCTCCTGAGTGGGGGAGCTTGCCTGGGCCCGCCGGCTTTCCAGGCGCAGAAGTCAGTGAGTGCAGAGGAGGAGCAAGAAGGGCTGGGTGCTCTCAGGAAACCATGTTCACTGCCCTTCCCGAGATCTCCAAAGCGTGGCGCTCCCTTCGGGGGTGGGGGTGCTGTCATGACAGCCTTGTGAGGGGAGAGGGCTGGTGGCTGGAGGAGGGTGGCAAGGCTGACCAGCACCCCTGCCTGCTGCTGCCTGTGACGATTTGCTCAAGATTGTGTGATGAAATTTCATTAACCGCCACACTTATTTTTGTCTTCTCTGTCTATTCTGGGAAGCAGATTCTTGGATCAGCAATTAGAAATGTCAGTTGGGCTTTTGAGAAGGGGGGTAATTTGCCAAGTCCATAATTGAGAATAGTAATCAAATTCGTTGACAACTTCAATGATACTAAAATGGTAATTAATTGTAAATTTCTGATGGAATATATATTTATCTCTTTTTGCACTTTTTACTGATTGGCAACAAGCTCTAATATGTTAGTTCTTTTTTAAATCTGATTTCTATAGTTAGCATTTTTTTGTGTTTTCTTTTATTTTTTTCCACTGAAAGTTTCCTGTGAAAGAGAGAATCCACTTAAGAATAAACTTCAGGGCCAGGTGTGGTGGCTCACACCTGTAATCCCAGCACTTTGGGAGGCTGAGGTGGATGGATCACCTGAGGTCAGGAGTTCGAGACCAGCCTGACCAACATGGTAAAACCCCATGTCTCCTAAATACAAAAAATCATCTGGGCATGGTGGCACATGCCTGTAATCCCAGCTACTTGGGAAACTGAGGCAGGAGAATTACTTGAACCCAGGAGACAGAGGTTGCAGTGAGCCAGGATCGGGCCATTGCACTCGAGCCTGGGCAACAAGAGTGAAATTCCGTCTCAAAAAAACAAAGACAAAAGAACAGACTTCAGATCAACTCACCCCTTAGTGCCTGCTTAGTGGGAACGGTGGAAACGCGGTCTCCTGGGCCTCAGAAGCAGGTGTGGGAGGGGAGAGAGAAGGGCCAAAGGCCCTCAGCAGTGAGACACACCCAGCACACCCCTGCAGGAGGCTGAGTGAGGGACCGGGCACTCACGGAGTGCTGGCCAGCAGGCTTGCTCGTGAGCACCTGGCGTTGGCACCGGAAGACCTGGGTCCTGGACCTGTATTTAGCCTGCCCGGGCTGCTCACCATTTATTCAAGGCAGGCCACTTCCAGGATGATGAAACCACATCTCAGCTGGTGCGTGCATCAGCTCCAGCAATAATGACAAAAGACCACAGCCTAGGAGGCTTTAACACAGCCTGAGACCACCTGACCCCAGGTGATCCACCTGCCTCGGCCTCCCAAAGTGCTGAGATTACAGGTGTGAGCCACCACACCTGGCCCTGAAGTTTATTCTTAAGTGGATTCTCTCTTTCATAGGAAACTTTCAGTGGAAAAAAAAAAGCAAAGCAAAGCAGCGAAGGCTGACGGCGTCCTCCCCTTTCCTCCTATCCCCTTCGCAGCATGGTTTCTGTGATGCAGGTGACCGAGGGGGACCCAGCAGCTGTGCCCAGAGCTGCAACCTGGAGTCGGTCTTTCAGGACCTCCATCCCCCTGGGGTGTCCATCGAGCACCTGGCGTTCTTTGAGAATGATCTCTTAGCAGCTTCTCCTGGGTGCCCACCGCCATTCTGGGGGCAAAGTTTGCTTGTCAGGACCACTGCCAGGGCTGAGAGGAGGACGTGGTGGCATTGGAAGCCGAGGCTACTCTGGGATTTGCCACTGCGATCACACTGGGAGTGGTCCCATGGGCCCCTGCCTGTCACCCCTTCTCACAGATGGGAGCCGTCGGGGGTGCTTCTGAGGGGTAGAGGCAGTGGTTAAGTCCAGTGCCCAAAGGTTAACGATTCTCTTTTGGGAACTGGACAAGACTGGGCCTGCAGAACGTGATTCTGATGTGGCTTTGATGAGTGCCAATGAGGTGGCATTAGGGGTGGCATTACGGTCAGCAGTGAGCACTGCCTCCCGCTCTCCGTTCTCTCGGCTCCTGGCTTCCAGCACCCACCCGAGCACCACGGGGACCAGGCTGCAGGAGCTGCAATCTCTGCCCTTCCCAGGGCACCATCTCCGCGGAATCTTATCTTCGGCATTCTAAGTTGAGAATGTGCTCTCAATCTACATTTTAATTATATCTTCAAATCCAAATCCTGTCTTTGCTTCCCAACAAGTCAATGGCACAAATTTTCTCCTTCTACCACGCAACCCTCAATCTGCTGTCTCCATCAGCCCGTGGATTACCCACAGCAGTCAAACTCTTCCTGCACAGGCATTGACGGAGGAACTGACACAGAACAGTGAACAAAGTTTAAGCAATTTGGAATAACAGACTTTCTGCTGGAAAAAAAAAAAAATCTATTTGCACTTATCAAGATACGCCATTGCCTCAAGTAATGAGAACAACCTGTTCACAGCACCCAGCGCTGCCTTCGGGGGCTTGGAGAATCCTCTCCATTCTGAGGGAAGATTCCAGCAGTGATCCAAACCCCAGGGCACTGAGAAGGTGCAGACCTCACCTTCTCCTGGGCTGCCTGGGTCCGGCCCCTGGTCCGTGTACATAGAGCCCTGCTTGCAGGGAGTGGAACTTCCTCCAAGGGGCCACCCTCGGGTGTGAGCTGATGAGCCCCAGAGGAGGGGTGGAGATGGCTCGTGTAGCCCCCAGACTGCATCTTCGTCCTGTGGTGATGGCTGTGCCTTAGGCGGGGCAGAGCAGGGACTGAGGAGAGAGGGGCCTCCCGGGATCCCAAAGCACAGAGTCCAGGCCAGGCCAGCTTTCCAGGCGCAGATGTCAGCGAGTGCAAAGGAGGAGGCAAGAAGGGTTGGGTGCTCTAGGGGAAGCAATTCATCGCCCTCCCCGTGACCTCCAAAGCAAGGCCCTCCCTCGGGTGAGTGGTGCTGCCTTGAGACTCATGGGAGGCAGAGGGCTGCGTGGGGCAACTCTTACTAGCAGGCGGCCGGAGGAGGGTGGTGAAGCCAAAGCGTCCAGTGCAGTGAGGACGGAAGCACACATGCCTTCTCCCTGCATGTGCAAAGCACACAGCTGAGACCAGGCCAGGCAGCCTGAGCCCGTAGGACCACAGCTCCGGCAGGCCCAGACACGGGCTGTGTAGCACAGTTCTCAGCATTTAAAACACAGGATGCTGTGGCTGGTCCTCCTGAGGGGGGGACACCCAGTGAGTACCCCCAGAAGCACTTAGATAAGATGTGAGAGAACAGGAGCTCTGAGGGGTGGAAGGAGCGAGAGCCAGGGATATTTGGGTCCCTCCTGGTAATGTGGCCCATCCCCATGTCCGTACACCAGAGGGAGGTGGCGGGCTGTCCCGATGGCAGCCAGCATGCTTTCCTTCTCCTGTAGCCTAGAGAACGTGTCACTGGCCTCTGCTGAGCTCCTCTGTGCCTCCACCCCAGAACCGTACCCTTTACCATGTGAAATCGGGGCACCAGCCATGTTTAACACCACGGACCAAACGCAAGGTGGGCCCAGCAGAAGGGGCGGTGGACGCAGACCAGGAAGTCAGGGACTCATCCTGCAGCCAAGAGGCACCCCTGCTGAGCCCCTGCCTCCCCATGTCTCCTACGCAGAAAGTGGAGTAGCTGGGCCCTTGGCTCCGAGCAGGGTGCGCCATCCAGCAGCCATTCCTGCACCGCCAAGTCCCTGATCACCACAGTCAGACCTCACGCCCCCGCCACGGCGCAACACGACCTAAATCCAATTGATAAGATGTAAAACATTGCCTCCCCCACCTTCTGTGCACAGCGGGTCAAAAGTAGGTGACGTTCATTGCATTACTTGGCATAAACATGATTTTAATAATTACCATGGGCCAGAACCCGCGCCTGCTCTTGAATAATGAGCACTGAATTCTATTATAGTTCAGGATTAAATATCTTCCAGCTCAGTTCCTGCAGCAGGCTGGCGAGGCGGTGTCCGTGGCCCAGAGCGTGCCTCCACGGTGCATACGGCCCAAGATGAAAAATCCCTGCTGCTATTCTCAGCCCCGCATAACATATCATTTTGCAGCCATATACAGCTGCATCTGAATTGTATTCTGTATTTTGTAATCAAGAGGATTTGCTTGAATTTGTTATAATTTTAGGTGGTTTTCTTGTTCACTGAAGATAATAATTATTCTCTACCTGAGGACACATATTAGTCTTACAACATCTTCACATTGGAAACGGTTTATTTATAGTTCTTATCTGCACCGTCAATATCAGGAAGCTTTACTCTCTGCACGTGTTGGTGAGCTGAGCCCGGCACCCCAGCCACGAGCAGGGCGGGGGCTCAGAGACCACTCCCAGCCGGTCTCCCAGAGCCTCTTGCTTTTGCCAACAGGGACAGTGAGGCACCGGGAGATTAATTGGCTCGCCTGAGGTTACCTGAATAATTTAAGGCCCTTTAGTAACACACATTAACTCTGCACTTCAAACATCTCCCCACCCCGTCCCCAACAAGTATATTTCACTGGTCAGTTTGCTTCAGCAACCCACATGTGAGCGAGACAGAGAAGAGGAGTGCCTTCCCTGAGACCTTCTCCAGTGCAGGTGTTAAGTCGCAGGGTACCAGTCACTTGTGTTAGGAAAATCCAGAGCCCCCCACACCCCACAGAAGTAGCCAACGGAGAATCACCTCCGTGATGTGGGTTTAGAAAGCAGACTTCAGAGATTTCTCCCAAGAAATTGTGTGGAAGGATGGTTATTTGAGATGTTCGTGATGTGAAGAATATTCACACACACACACGCGCACACACACGCACACACGAGAGCGAGAGAGAGAAAGCAAAATCCCCTCCGATCTGATGTTGCCTCATGATGTTGCTACAGTCATAAAACCTTATTTTGCAGATTACAAAACAATTTCAATAGAATATCCTGTTTGATCCCTCCAAAACAAAACCATATGTGGTAGAGAGACAGGTATCGTGATTACCATTTTTCAAGAAAAATAGAAGAGTTGGAGATCCGTGAAGCTGAGAACTCACTCCCCACTGCTGGCTGGGGTCTGCAGGACGTGGCCACATCTCCTGGTCTCGGCTCCATTGTTCTTCTCTTGAAGCCTCAGTCCGCACACCCCAGGAGGGTTTCCAGGGTCAGGTGCCTAAAATCCCACCATCGGTAGCACCCTGTGTCTTGCCGTTTATTCGGATGTCATCGATTCTACATGTACGTCTTATACGTTGCTGACTAATGTACCCTTAGGTATTCTAGAAAGTTAATTAATTATGACGAATAGATTTTTTGTCCATCGCCACTTGAAGCTGGATAGTTCTGAAAGAATTGTTATCATCCTGTTTTCAATTGACCTTCTGCCCCAGTGACATCACCACATTCACGGGTAGTGTTCACGGCGTCTTCAGCCTTTTGGTTTTCTAGGGATACAACCATATCCTGAGCCAATGAGGGAGTCTTTTCATTGTTAATTACATATCTAAGAACATTTCAACCAGATTCCTCATGGATATTCTGGCAGACTGGACAAAGTGATCTTAAAGTGCACACATAAGATAGATGGTCCAGGAACTGCTATTTGTTTAACTAAGTATGAATAGCTCCTTCTGTCAAGAGGTTACGGTGCTTCCACACAGACCAAGATGATCAATGGAACATGACAAAATGCCCACACTCGTCACTGCAATGTCACTTCTACCTGTCAACTTGGCTGGGCTGGAGCAGCCAGTTACTCAGCGTAGCTCGAACCTGCGTGTTGGTGCGGAGGTGTTTCGTAGACGTGGCTCAGGCCTCCTACTGATGGGCTTTAAGTGAAGGAGATGACCCTCAGTAACCTGGGTGGAACTCACTCAATCAGCTGAAGGCCTTAAGAGCAGAAATTGAGATTTCCTGGAGAAGAAATTCTGCCTCAAAACAGCAGCACTGACTCTGCCTGAGTCTCCAGACTGCCAGCCTGTCCTACATATTTTAGACTCAGTAAGCCCCAGGATCACACGAGCCAATTCCTTAAAATAAACCTCCTTCCCTACCTCAAATTTTCTGAATCGGTTCTCTAATCAGATTACATTTCAAAGCCCCAATGACTCCATGCTGGGAGTGAAGCGCCTGTAACACAATGTGGCGACAGAGGTGACCCCACCACCGATGTGCCTCATCTAACATGCAGAAAAGCCAAGCTTCTGGGAGGCCATTTATTTGGTGCCTCAGAACGTTTTTGTCGAACTAAAGAACATAAGGAGATTGGCTGGTTCTCCTAATTGTGCTCAGCAAAGTAGGAGGAAAAAAACCAAAAGGGATGAGCTCGGGGATTAGAATTCCCAGCACAAGCATCCCCGTAAGTGACCTACAACTGTCTGGTTCCACCCTGAAGGAAGCCCTTCTCTCCTGTTGCTGCAGAGCTGAGGTTTCTGAAAACCAAATCAAGAGTCTCATCCTACAAGTGGATGAATCACAGCCAAAATTGAATTCCCACCTTTGTAGGGAGGGTGTGGATTGGAGGGCAGTGCTGAATTCCCCCAGAACCCCCCACCTCTCTTTGCTTCCAGGCTCATAACTAGGCTCAAGTCCCAGAAGAAGCCGAAAGGTCAGGGACTCATGCATGACTGTGACCTGCGAGACGAGGCATTTTTTTTTTTTTTGAGATGGAGTCTCGCTCTGTCCCCTAGGCTGGAGTGCAGTGGTGCCATCTCAGCTCACTGCAACCTCCGCCTCCTGGGTTCAAGTGATTCTCCTACCTCAGCCTCCCGAGCAGCTGGGACTACAGACACCCGCCACCAGCCCTGGCTAATTTTTGTATGTTTAGTAGAGACGGGGTTTCACCATGTTGGCCAGGCTGGTCTTGAACTCCTGACCCCAGGTGATCAGCCTGCCTCGGCCTCCCAAAGTGCTGGGATGACAGGCATGAGCCACCGAGTCCGGCCACACTGTATTTACAATCCACACCCGCCCTACACATGATGGGCAGCTCGGGTCACATGGTAACTGGGTGGCTCCTGGTTAAGTGTTCCACATGTGCCAAGGCCCAGCAGCAGGCTCAGAGCTGCTTCTCGAAAGGAGAGCAATGAGCGGGGATGGTGGGGCTTTGCTCCCGAATCCTGGAAGATCCTGCACTGCGCGTCCCTCTGGGGCCTGCCAAAGGTTCCAGACACAGCCCTGTCTGCCCCTGACACCTTAAGCAACACTGGGTCTGCTGGGTCTTATGGCCCACGTGGCAGAGAGCCTGACGTGTGAATGTCTTACCCGTAAGTGACGAGTAATGACTACTTCGTGCCCACTAGGTCTCATCCGCATCAAGTCATCCACGGAATGAACTAGTGTGAGCGCTGGTCAAAGTGGAAGGTGATGGCGATGCCAAGAACTCACATCTGACGGAGGCTGGAGAGTTGATGGACTGCTGGGGAGGACAGTGAAGATGCCTGGCTGGCCTTGCCCGCTGAAAGCAAACTGCCTTATGGACGGGGATGGAGAAGAAGGCATTTGCCAGATCCGTACCTGCATACCAGGGCTCATGAACAAAGTGTCGGTGGTGCCAGGGATGAAGGCTGTGCTTTGGCTCAGAAACACAGACTCCCGCTCCCCAAAGCCCCCCTGGCAACTGCCACCACGGAGTGTCACTTGGGATAAACCTGGAAGATTCTTCAAGGGCAGCGACAAGACGAAGAAAGGCCAGCTCAGGGGAGAAGACTGGGCATCCCCTACCCACCATGGCCACCCTGCAGCCCCTGCAGAGGAGCACAGGGAGAAGGTCACTTTGAGGTGAGTCTGGAGGGAAGTTCTCAGTCTGGGCAAGTGTTTGTTTGTTTGTTTGTTTAGACGAGTCTCACTTTGTCAGCCAGGCTGGAGTGCAGTGGCATGAAATCTCAGCTCATTGCAACCTCCACCTCTGGGGTTCAAGTGATTCTCCTGCCTCAGCCTCCCGGGTAGCTGGGGTTACAGGCACCCACCATCATGCCTGGCTAATTTTTGTATTTTTAGTGGAGATGGGGTTTCACCATGTTGGCTAGGCTGGTCTCGAACTCCTGACTTCAGGTGATCGCCTGCCTCAGCCTCCCGAAGTACTGGGATTACAGGTGTGAGTCACCGTGCCTGGCCTAGGATTTCGAGATCTGGCAGTAAGCAGAAGATCTGAGATGTGCTCAGGACCTCCGTGGGACAGGGAAGGGCATGGGCAGAGCTAGGCATCAGCTCATTTACTCTCAGCCTTGAGAACAAATGAACCTGCCTGCCGTCACCACCGAGGCTGGCTTCTCAGCTCCTGGAATAAACTCGCTGGTCTGTGATGGATTATCCATCTAAATATACTACAGGATTTGATTTCTTATTTAAATTTTATTGAAGATTTTTGAATCCGAATTTAGAAATGAAATTAACATGTAATTTGTTCTTCCTTTACTATCGTTATCAATCTTTGGCATGAAACTTTCCATCTTTTGGTGTGATCTGGAATGGTTTAAATATCATAGGAATTAAAGAATAACCAGAATACAGTTCGGAAATCATTAACTCAAGGAGTCATTTTTATTAGGTAATTTTTAAAATAGTCCCAAGCTCCACTGTGACCAGAGTCTTCCAGATAAAAAGACAGAACTTAGGGCACAAAATCAAGGTCAGAAGTGGCTGCAGCAGGAAGCGCTGGGAGGGAGGAGCTGGGCAGACACCAGGAAGGGGAATTTTCACTTCTTATTTTATAGGCATATCTATGTTATTTTGTTAAAATTATTTCAGATGTAAGACAAGAATATAAAGGAGATAATAAAAATTATTTCAGATGTAAGACAAGAATACAAAGGAGATAATAGACACCCTCTTGCCCACCACGTAGCTTTAGCAAATCAAAATATGACTCACTTAAGAAATTCTCCTATGAACTTTGTTTTGCGCCACAGAGAACAGATCTGAGGTCCAGCTCTCCGAGGGTTCACACTCAGGGCACATCCATGGGCCCAAATTGAGGATCACGAGCCAGAACCTAATCACCCCCAGGAGTCCCTGGTGCTCCCCTCGCCCAAAGGGAGACACCAATCTTCCCTGTCATGCCCTCTTATCCTCTATGTGAATGGAATCAGAGTCCCTTTTTGCTGATGTGATGTTTGTGGGGTTCCTCCAAGAATGACCTGTGCATGACCTTGTGACCCCTGCACTCCCATTGTGTGTGACTGCATCGTGTGAAGCATCTGGTGTATGCACCCATTCTCTGGATGAGCAGGCAGCAGGGACTCCAACTGGACATTGCCAAGATAAGTGCTTCTGAAACATTCCATGGAAGTGGTTCTTGGTAAACACATAGATCCATTCTGCTGGGTTATTACCCAGGAAGGGAACCACCCGGTCATGGAATGTGCTTGTTTTTGGCTGTAGGAGGTGCTGTCCAGGGGCTTCCCAAAGGGACAGTAGCAGAACTCTGCAGTGCAGCAAGGAAGAAGTGGATCCCAGCACAGTGGATCACCTGAGGTCAGGAGCTCGAGACCAGCCTGGCCCACATGGTGAAACCCCACTAAAAACACAAAAATTAGCCGGGCATGGTGGCGGGCACCTGTAATCCCAGCTACTCAGGAGGCTAAGGCAGGAGAATCGCTTGAACCTGGGAGGCAGAGGCTGCAGTGAGCTGAGATCGTGCCACTGTACTCCAGCCTGGGCAACCGAGCAAGACTGTCTCAAAAAAAAAAAAAAAAAAAAAAAGATGGAGCTCCTCACCCCCTCATCCCCAGGCATCTCCCCAGGCTGCTGAATACACAGTGGCAGCTTACAGAAGCTGCACGGGGTGTGACAGCACCTCAGACATGCCCTCTTGTGACATGTCACCCCACTTTCTGTTGCATTGTTTGCGCCTCGACAGGCCCTCTTGTGACATGTCACCCCACTTTCTGTTGCATTGTTTGTGCCTCGACAGGCCCTCTTGTGACATGTCACCCCACTTTCTGTTGCATTGTTTGCACCTCAACAGGCCCTCTTGTGACACGTCACCCCACTTTCTGTTGCATTGTTTTTTCAAGACAGAGCTCTGTCGCCCAGGCTGGAGTGCAATGGCACCACCTCGGCTCACTGCAACCTCCGCCTTCCAGGTGCAAGCAATTCTCCTGCCTCCGCCTCCCGGGTAGCTGGGACTACAGGCGCGCACCACCACGTTGCATTGTCTTTCTTCCATCTGAAGTTCGTTACACACGTTGGCTCCTAGTCCCGCGTCGCAAAGGTACCTGGTCGGTATCCCCGCCCTCCGTCAGCTGTCTTCGCCCTCTCTTAATGGCGTCTTCTGATAAACAGGGTGCCCTCGTTTTACTATAACTCAGTGCTTCCACTTTCCCAGTGCAGGCCTTGTTTACAAACACTGCCCCCACTCAGATCACGAAGATGTCCTCCTACGCTTTCTTCTAAAGGCGTCCCTGTTTTCACACTGAGACCTGTAATCCATCTGAAATTGACTTTCATGTAAGGTAAAAGGCAGGGATCAGGATGCGTCTTTTCCCACACAGATACTCAACTGATCCCTCTCGACTCACTGAAGAGCCTCTCCTTTCCTCCTTGGGCTGTGGACTTGGCTTTGTTTCAAATAATTTTTTTTTAATGACACTCAAGCTTATACACAAGTTTTCCCATTAATGACCTTGTTCTATTCTAGGATCTAATGCAGGGCCGGCCCTACGTCGAGTTTATTTGTCACACCCCTCTGGTCCTCTGGCCTGCGACGGTTTCTACCTCTCTCCTTGTTTTTCGTGACCTTGACAGTCCCAAGGAGTAGAGGCCAGGAGTCCATGCGGGGAGGGGAGGGGAGAGAAGAGGAAGCAGGAGCTGCTGCTGCCTTTGGCAGGCTGTGGAAGCAGAGCTGTGAGAGCACCACGTGGCCCTCGCTGCCATCTCAGCTGCATTCGGGGTTTGCGTCCCCAGTTGCTGAGAGCTCGTAGTGTCCTGGTAGTGTGCAGGGCCACTTGGGAAACTCAAGTGGGAAGGGCTGATGGATTAATTATAAGAAAGAAAAGAAACTTTTTACCTGAGGAATGTGAGCCTCCTCTAAAGATTCAGGTCCAGGGAGGCACAGGAATGAGGCGGCAATCCCATCTCACTCCCCTTCTTGGGCTGAAGGCGTCAAATCTTAAAGCCACTTGCTCTGTGGACTCTGACTAACTGCTGTCCAAGCAGCTTTGCTGTAAATTAACCCCTGGACACCACCATACTCATATACTCTAGTTCAATGTCCAGCCAATCACTAATCGATGTTATTTCTGTCAACCAATCGGAGTGGGTTGGACAGTCCTGTGAACCGTCCCTGAGCCTGGGTTTGCCTGCTGTTTCTTGGAAATCACACCACAGAGGGGAAATGCCTGTCTCAGCGCACCACAGCCAGAGACACAGGTGATTTCCACCTGCCATCTTGGGGGGTGCTGACCTTCATTACATGGTTAAGGTGGCATCTGCCAGGATTCTCCACTGTGAAGTTCCTATGGTTCCTTTTCCAGCCTATTCTTTGGAAACCAGTCACTGAGTGTGGCCCCCGCTTGGGGAAGAAAGGAGCTCATTAATCTCCACCTCCTGCATAAGGAGAAGTAGCTACATATGATCAGAATTCTGTAACAAAAGTTAGTGTCTCCTCCCCCATCAGCCATTTATTTATATTCATATGGACTTATGCATCTTAACTTTCTACACTGGCAAATGTTTTCACACATTCAGTATTAAAGACAGGGTTGTTGTTTGCTTCTGACTGAGATGGAACAAAAGGGACCAGGCAGTCTCTCACCAGAAGCAACAAAGCCAGAGAATATACATGAAAAAATCATTTTCCAAACACAGGACACTGGGCAGGGAAGGATGGCGACGCTGAGAAGAGGGAAACCAGGTGGTGACCGCCGTGATTGCTCCAGCTGCTGCCTGGAAAGTTTCCAGCCGCAGTTCCCTGAGCGGGGCCCACGTGGGGCCTGGCAGACCCCTGCATTGAAGGGGTGGAGCTTAGAGTCCACAGAGGCCAGGGCAGCTGGAGTGAGCTGGCCAGAGTGGACAGAGCTCCTGAGGGGTGAGGGCAGCATGGGGAGTGGGCCCCAGAGTTCTCCCGGCCCCACACCCCAGTACTCACAGAAGATTCATCAGCGTGTGTATGTGAGGAAGTTACATTCATGTCCTGCTCTGGCTACAAAGTCAGAGCAAGAACCACCTAAAAAGATGGAAGGAAACGATGCCCCAAACTCACCAGGACGAGAATGTCGCCGGTTCCCAGCAGTCAACGGGAAAAGCTCAGAGTTCCTGGAACATGGAGTAGATTCTTCAGAAAGCTCATGCCTGTCTCTAAATAGGGGAAAGTTAGCCCTGATTAAACGTTGCTCTCATTCTGCCTGATCCGTGGAGAGAGCAATTTCTGAAAGGATAAAACAATTTTCAGGAAAAACAATTGTATATCAGAACAAAGCTCAAAAATAATGTAGGAATATAGAAAAATTTAATACCAAACAAGATAAAATTCATAACATTTGGCATCCAATCAAAAACTACCAGGTAACCCAAAATGAAGAGTGAAAAAAAATCAATTAAAATCAACACATGACTGACACAGATGTTAAAATGAGCCAAAAAGGACATGAATATAGTTATTTAAACTATAACCACAAGTTCAAAACACTAGAGCAAAGATAAGGCATGTTAAGTAAAGACTTGGGAGTGACTGAAGCACCCAGTCAAACATGAAAAGTGTGATGCATAAGATGAAAATACACTGAATGAGATTAATGAAAAAGTAGACACTGTGAAAGAAAATATCAGTGAACATGAAGGCAGAGCAATAGAAACTATCTAAAATGAAACATACAGAGAAGAAACTAAAAGAATAGAATATTAGTGAATGCTAGAGAAACTTTTTAGTAGCCTAATATATGTATCCTTGGAGTCCCCAGAGAGACAAGAAAGAAAGAAAAACATATTTGGAGAAATAATAGCTGACATTTTTGTAAATTTTTGGAAAGCTATCAGCCCACAAACACAAGATGCTCATGAACCCCAAGATTAAGAAATAAGAAAACTACCAGGTGCATCCTCATAAATTGTTCAAAACTACTGATAAAGAGAAAATTTTAAAGCAGCAAAATGAAAAAGTTGTATTACCTACAGAAGAACACAGGTATGGCAACAGATTCATCATCAGAACATCCAAGCAAGAAGTCAGTAGAGCAATGTCTTTAAAGTAATCGATGCCCACTTTCATTTCTATATCCAGTGTAAATATCTTTCAAAAATGAAGGCAAAATAAAGACTTTTTTAGACATACAAATGCTGAAAGAATTCATCATGGCCAAGAAATATATTACTAAAAAAGCTACTTAACTAGTAAATGAGTTTTGCAAGGTTGCAGAATGCAAGATACATGTACAAAATCAGTTATAGTTCTATATATTATCAAAGAGCAATTGGAAATTAAAAATTTAAAACACCATTTGCAAAGGCATCAAAAATATAAAATACTTATGGCTAACAATATACAGGTTAATATGCAATTTCTATCAAAATGCCAGCAGGATTTTTTGTATCTGATTCTAAAGTTCATACAAGAAACTAAAGGAATCAGAATGGCCAAAAAAATTCGAAGAGAATAATGAAATGAGGGAAATGGCACTACCCTGTTTAAGACTTAAAGACTTACTCTGTAGCTGCAGTAATGAAGACAGTGCTGTGTTTTATAATTGTAGATAAATACACCCAGGGAACAGAATAGAGTCCTTGGTGAGGCTTACTCTATGGACTGATTTTGTGTCAAAGGTGCAAAGATGCAGTGAAGATACGATGGGGGAAGGACAGTCTGTCATGTAACCACGAAGAATGTAAGACCTAGTTTTCAACACTAAAAATGACAGAAACGAGAAAGCACAAACGGAAAGGTCAGTGTTTTGCAGTACATAATGACAAACAAATGATTGTCCTTAATTTACAATAAGCTTATACAAATCAAAAGTAAGAGATAAACAACCCAGAAGAACCTGCCAGGTGCCGTGCCTTGCGCCGGTCATCCCAGCTCTCTGGGAGACTGAGGCGGGCATATCACTTGAGGTCAGGAGTTCGAGACCAGCCTGACCGACATGGTGAAAACCGGTCTCTACTAAAAACATAAAAATTAGCTGGGCATGGTGGCGCATGCCTGTAATCCCAGCTACTTGGGAGGCTGAGGCAGGAGAATCACTTGATCCCGGGAGGCGGAGGTTGCAGTGAGCCGAGATCTCGCCACTGCACTCCAGCCTGGTGACAGAGTGAGACTCTGCCTCAAAAAAAAAATAAAAATAAAATGAAAAGAGAACTCCAGGCCAAGAACTAAAATAGGCAGTTTTTAAAAAAAGAAAGACAAATATCCATCTAACACATGAAAAGGTATTCAGTCTTATTTACGATTACTGGAATTCAAATAAGAACAGCCAAAATGAAAAAAATTTTTTTTTCCTCACCCAGCAGATCGCCGGGGAGTCCACTCCCATATCCTCAGGGGAAGTGGAAATTCATGCTGCCTCTGCCGAGGGTGAATGGTCAGCACAGACAGCCAGGGGTCAAGGAAACCTAGTCATCAGCGAGACCCACTCACTTAGAAACAATCTAAATAAAAACCGGAAGATCATAGCAGGTTGTTTTAACATTTAATTTGTGTTTTATCATTAACAATATGTAAAATCTAAGAACAAAATTTTGTCATAGATTTTGTACTATAAATTTCTTAGCGAAACTCATTATCCAAAGAATCAAACCTTGACTGTGGATTTTCAAGCATGGTTTTTCCAAGTGAATGTTACAATGGTAGAAACCTTTCCCACTATTTCAAGGTAGGAATGCAAGTTTGTTTGTTTGTTTGTTTGTTCTGAGAAAGAGTTTCACCCTTGTTGCCCAGGCTGAAGTACAACGGTGCGATCTTGGCTCACTGCAACCTCCGCCTCCTGGGTTCAAGTGATTCTCCTGTCTCTGCTTCCTGAGTAGCTGGGATTACAGGTGCCCACCACTACACCTGGCTAATTTTTTTTTTTGGATTTTTAATAGAGACGGGGTTTCACCATGTTGGTCAGGCTGGTCTTGAACTTCTGACCTCAGGTGATCCACTCGCCATGGCCTCTCAAAGTGCTGGGATTACAGGCATAAGGCACCGCGCCCAGCCATGGAACGTAGTTTTATGCAATAGTCATTGGCTTCACCTGGTTTCCCAGGGGCCTCTCTTGGCCTTGATATCACCACACCTGCCTTGTGTCTGTTAGCGAATTCGTTTGTTTTTTTCTCCACAGTTAACTCTTTCACGTCCTCACCTGTTAGTGATTTTGTGGAATTCAAGCAATTCTGCCGCGTCACTCTCATTGACTTCATCAAAGTTCTGACTTTTTTGAGAAACCTGAAACACCAGGTCATGTTTGATCAGCACTCTCATTTCCCTCCATCGGTCACCCAGTTTTCAACTCCAGTATTTCATCTGTCCGTTGGCTTCTAATTTCAGCCATTACAATTTCCATTTCTATTGATTTAATTAAGTTTTCTTCCAGCTGAGCCCTCATTTTTAAAATAACGCATTTGTTTTAATCGATAGCTGTACATATTTTAGATGTACATATTTTTGGGGTACATGGGATAATTGGGTACATTTGTATAATCAAATGAGGGCAATTTGGGTATCCATCACCTTAGATATTTTCTTTTCTGTCTGTGAGGAACATTTGAATTATTCTCTTCTAGCTTTTTTGAAATATACTGTGGATTAATACTGACCACAGTCACCCTACTGGTTAATGGAACACCAGGTCTTATCACTTCGACCTAAGCATATATTTGAATCTATTAACCATCCTCTCTTCACCCCCTGACCTACTTCCCTTCCCTGCCTCTGGTAACTGCCAAGCTTCTCTCTGTCTTTAGGGGTAAGCTCTTATTTCTAATAGTATGGGGGCAGGGATGGAGTCTTGCTCTGTGGCCAGGCTGGAGTGCAGTGGCATGATCTCAGCTCACTGCAACCTCTGCCTTCCAGATTCAAGCGATTCTCCTGCCTCAGCCTCCCAAATAGCTGGGATTACAGGTGCCCACCACCACAGCCAGCTAATTTTGTATTTTAGTAGAGACAGGGTTTCACCACGTTGGCCAGGCTGGTCTCGAACTCCCGCCTTGAAGTGATCTACCCACCTTGGCCTCCCAAAGTGCTGGGATTACAGGCGTGAGCCACCATGCCCAGTCTCTAATAGTATCTGGTTCTCTACCCGTTTTATATTTCCACTTAAATGCATGAAATGTGCTTATTTATAATCTGTATTTCTCAACATCTGGAGTTGCTGAAGGATGAAGGCAGTGCTGCTTCTGTTTCCCTATCTGCTGGTATTCTGTGCTCTTGTGAGTTTATGGGTTTTCAACGGATCGTTCTCTGGACAGATTCTGAGGCCTGGGTTGTGGGTGTCTAACTACATAAAATACTGCCTTTCCTTCTGTGAGCGCTCTGAACCTGGGCCTGACTGGAAAATGCATCCACTAGAGTGTATTTGGACTATGAAGAAAATTCAAGCCCTAACCCTTCTCCGGATTTTCGAGGGCTGAGTTTTCAAAGGAATTGACCCCGCTTCCCTGCCCTCTACTAGAGCCGGAGCCGAGTAACACAGCTGCTGTCTCTTTTGCGGGGAGGATTTTTCTCTAAATTCCCCTTTTCCTGAGAGGAGCTATTTGAGTCTTCCAACCACACACAATGAACCTTCTTTATCTCCTCACCTTGGGTCTCGCACCATTGTCAGAAACCCAAACTCCACGTGGCCGCAGCTGGCAGCTGCCTTGATGGCCACCCATGTCTGCAGGGCCTGCGTCTGCTTTCCTGCTGTCTTGTTTCTGAGGATTGCACTTACTATTTTAGTTTAGTAAAGATCAGCATTGAAAGCATGTATTTTGTACTCTATCCACCATTCTGAAGTGTATTGGAGCAGGATGTTTTGTCCATTGTACAACTATCAAAAGAAGCCTCTTTCAAATATTGTAAATGTTCCCTTTTCATGTTAGTTTTCAATATACCCAAATATTATTTTTAAGTATGATATCAAATATGTTTTTCATGTTGATTATCTATATACCTTTATTATGTTGATTATTGACATACCACTTTATATAAAAATTGATTTCACACATCTTGGGTCCATCCTGGGCTGTTTCTTCCTGCTGGTTCTGTTCATCTGTCCCAGTACGCTCAGCACATCGTCTTAATTCCATAGCTTTCTAGTATGTATTGGTATTTGCTAGGAGGAGCCTCTCTTCTTCCTCTTCACAAATAACTCAACTATTCTTTACCCTTCTCTATTATGTGATAATAAATGTCATGCGCCATGAAAAGTGCTGCTGGAATTCTGCGTGGACTCACATTAAATTTATAGGCTAATTTAAGGAAAATTGACTTCATGCTACTGACTTTGAATCCATAAATACATCAAGCCATCCAGCCAGAGCTATATGCACAATCTTCCCTCAGTATCCATGGGGATGGGTTCCAGGACCTCCCACAGACACCAAAATCCCCAGATGCTCAAGTCTGTGGTAGAAAATGGCACAGTATTTGCATATAACCTCCACGCATCCTCTGTATGCTTTTACTCATCTCTCGATTACTTATAATGCTTAGGACAATGTAAATGCTATGACAGTTTCCGTAAACTGTAGTGTTTAGGGAATAATGACAAGAAGAAAAGTCCATACATGATCGGTGCAGACACAACCATCAGCTTTTCCAAATATTTTTGATCTGCAGTGGGTTGAATCCACAAATGTGGACCCCGCAGATATGGAGAGCCAGCTTTATGTCTTTTGAAGTTCATAATCCTGCTTGTAGGGACTGGTAATCTTTGGCATCTTACAGTATTTTGCAGGAAAGATAAATGAAAATTTGTTTTCCTGCTGTATTTTCTATTTGTTTTACCATTTGGAATGCTACTGACGTTTTTAAAAAGTACATATCCAGAAACTTTCTTGGTAGCTTTGTTTCTTTGATGGTCTATGTATATAATGATATTTTCTGCAAATAAATATAATCTTATCTTATTTTTATAATTTTTTGAATCAATGTTTTCCTGCCTTATTACATTGGCTTGAGTCCAGTGAAATTTGAAGAGGAACAGTTGGAGCTGGCTCCTGAGTCTCGTTCCTGACTTCAGAACGAATGTTTTTAAAATGTTACCCCTAACGGCGGCTTGCTCATATCCCTGGTAGATGTCCTTCCTCAGGCTGAGAAGGCACCCATTCCTGGCTGGTGAGCAGTTTCTATCCCGAATGGATCTTGGACTTTTTTCAGTACGTTGTTCCGACTTTCTGATAATGAAAGTAGGTCTTAATAAAGTGGGGTCAGTAGTTATCATGGGAAAATGTAAGACACTAATATGTCTCTTTAAAAATCCTCCTCAAAATTCCTCCTTCCCTCCTTGACCTTATATACCCTCGATACTGGCAATGCTCTTCAGAACTCCTTACTCATATTTCACCATCAGCTTAAATTTCTTTCTCTCTTTCTTTTATTTTTTCTGAGACAACATCTCGCTCTGTCATCCAGGCTAGAATGCAGTGGCATGATCCCAGCTCCCTGCAACCTCCGCCTCCCAGGTTCAAATGATTCTCCTGCCTCAGTTTCCCAAGTAGCTGGGATTACAGGCATGCATCACCACACCGGGCTAATTTTGTATTTTTAGTAGAGACGGTGTTTCTCCATGTTGGCCAGGCTGGTCACGAACTGCTGACCTCAGCTGATCTGCCCACCTTGGCCTCCCAAAGTGGTTGGATCACAGGCATGAGCCACCATGCCTGGTCCATTCGCTTAAATTCTATGTGGTGATCTCACTTTGAGGCGTAAAATTGACTATCTTTGCGTCTATGCTAAAATGGAAAAGGCTCATTTCAGCATCTGGCTGTAACTTTGTCGTCTCTTGGATGATTTCCTTTGAACTCTCTTCCAATTCACTACTTCTCACTTTGACTGCATTCAGGCAGGCTAGACTTTCACACATGTACAGCATTTTATAAAATGTATTTCAATGACTCCTTTTTAATTCATGTTTAAGATTTTCAATTAGTTCCTTTTCACAAAAACAAGTCATTGCATTTTGCCTGTTTTTTTTTTTAATGCATTTGTCAATATGATTTCACCTTTAGTCCTCTCTTGAAACACCTTCAGCTTATTTTGAAGCCTCTGTTTTTATGTAAAGACAGGAATGATTTTACCTAGAGTCAATTTATGTTCCAAGAGTTGTTTTTCTTGGTTATATTTCTTTATTTCTTATCGTTCTATTCATTTATGCCTGTCTCAGTTTGGGCCTCCCAGCCAAATCTGAATGGGAAAAGTTTGGAGGGGTGTCCTCCCTGTGTTTCTGAGTCTCTTTGCTTTCTCTCTTCCTCCTGCCTCTGTCTAAGGACGGCACCTCCACTGCACCCCCGGCTCAATCCTGATCTGGGTCCCTCCATCGGATCCACCTGGCTTTCCGCGGGGATACCAGAGTCGTCCCGGGCCCATCCACAGTGCCAGCAGGGGCTGGGCTCAGATCCCAGTCATGCGGTCTCCCCAGACCTGCAGCTCACCTCTAACTGTAGACCCTGGGCTTTTAGACCCTGGGCTTCATTTATTTATTTATTTATTTATTTATTTATTTATTTATTTATTTGAGACGGAGTTTCTTTCTTATCACCCAGGCTGAAGTACAATGATGTGAACTCCACTCACTGCAACGTCTGCCTCCCAGGTTCAAGTGATTCTCGTGCCTCAGCCTCCTGGGTAGCTAGGACTACAGGCGCCCACCACCACAACCAGCTATTTTTTTTAGTAGACATGGGGTTTCACCATGTTGGGCAGGCTGGTCTTGAACTCCTGACCTCAGGTGGTCCACCTGCTTTGGCCCCTCAAAGTGCTGGGATTACAGGCGTGAGCTACCGCATCTGACCACCCCTGGACTTAAGAGCAAGTTTCTACTCTGATTTCATGAGGTCACTCACTCTGGGCTGTAGGCGGTGAGCCTGCCCAAACCTCCATTCTGACCTTTCTGGTCACCATCACTGGGTAGGGGTCAACCACACCCACCTGTGCCCGATTCTGCACTTGGAGACCAGCTATTCCTTGGGTTTTTTTTCTGAACAATGCATCATTTCCAGGAGTATGGAGCAAAGGGGGTTATGACAAGGTGAATTCTCTACGCTGTCTTCATAGAAAACCCTTGTAATTGCTTTTAAGTGACAGAATTTTAAATAACAAATACTTTCATCTTTTACTAAGAAATTCTCAAATATATATCATAAAGAATGCTTATTTTGTAGAATTATGTATTAGAAGTAATAGAAAATTAGTGTGCAATATGCAAGAATAATACATGCCTATGGCGAGCCCTGAAAGAACCTGAAAAATTAAGACATGTAATTTGTAAGCGTTATAGGATTCTGGATACATTTTTCTTTTGACTAAAACTATAATCATCAAGAGCATATAATAGTTTGGTAGACTGAAGAGATAGAAGAATGAAGTAATAATTGTATTTAATGATTAGGTGATTTTCTTTTTTTACAAGAAACAGGTCAAGTCTTTAAGCAGTTGGGATGCCAATTAGAAAAATCTTAGCAGTTATAATGAAAAATGAAAGAAAAAGTAAATTAAAAACATTAAGATTTGAAAGAGAAAAGAGATTCTTTCTGAACCAAGCAGATGAAACCTCAGGAGTTCTCCTGGAGACCTGGAGGAGTCTGGCCTCTGCCTTGCGGCAGGTCCAATCCCTGTGCTGTGTGTGGGAGCTGCGGAGGACTCAGCCCCAGGAGCCTGGGGTGAGGGAGCCAGGGTGGGGCCGCTCCGGAGTCAGTGGGAGGCCACCCTGGAGGAAGAAAGACCAGGCTGAGTCGAAAAAGAAGAGCAGAAAAAGCAAAGGGATCTTCGGACAGTTAGGGGACAACTCTACGTTTTACAGTAATAATAAAGTGTCTTCTGTTTCTGCCAATGACCAACAAATCCCCGGTCATTCACAGAAGACCGTGGAGGGTGCAAGGGAGGGGCTGAGCACTGCCTGAATTCCACTGTGTACATTTTAGATCATGTTACCCTGAGACCCAGAGTCACACAGCCAGCTGGGAGGGACAGGCTTCTGACTGGTGGACCTGGCTCTGCCCCCTCTGCCTCCCACAATCTGGGAGACCCCGGGCAATGCACCCCCGCAGAATTTCCAACAGGCTGCACCTGGCACACACCTCTGAGGTGGCTGGAGCACCTGCTCCTCCCTCTGTGTGCCATGTCCTGGGGGCAGGGTGTCCTGGGGGCAGGGTCTGCGGTGCTCCCAGAGTAGAGGGAAGCTGGACCTGGCCTTGCTCCGTGTGGGCTCTGATCACACCCGTGTCCGGGTGTCCGATATACTGAGGGCTCCCCTCCACTCTTGGCTGGGGGCTGCCTGCCGCCTGCTCCTCCACAGTCTCCGGGGAGAGAGTCAGTGCAGCTCCTGGCTCCAGAAGCTTCCACTGGGCTTCTGTGGGTTCCCCCGCTTCACAGTAAGCCAGAGTTTCAGCAACAGGACATCCCATTTATCAATGCACTCTTCATCCGTCAGTGCTCTTTGCTGACTGATGTGTGGAAAGCAATTCATGTTACTTTCTCCAAGTGGAATCTCATTTGGTATCATGGACCCCAACCCCTAAACTCTGATATCTGGAAAGAGTGTTCTTTAAATGCTTCTTTTCGCCCAACAGTGAGGGGCTGATGGCTAAGCAAAGCATGGCAAGGCGATGGGACAGTTTCACTTTACCAGGAGGCTGCTGCATCGAAGCCAGCTCCCAGCTGCCAAGGCCCCGAGTGCTTGCCCTTCCTGCCTCATTCCTCTGGGATGTGCCCCCCTGCAGAGGCCCAGGCCATCCCAGGGCTCAGGCCCCACATCCTCTGACCTCCTCCAAACACGCCATATGCAGCAGTTCCCAAACATCCATGGAGAACCGCAGGAGGTGCCTGTGCTTTAGAGACGCACTTTGAATCTTTACAGGGCTGGTTGCAGCCCTCAGTTACGTAGACAAGAGCTCAGGTTCAACCTGGAAAAGTGAGGTGCTTTGCATGAACGTCCACAGCTTGGCTGGATACCGTGTTGTGGTTTGTGACAGCAAACCCCAGGTCACAGAAGACCACGGAGGGTGCAGAGGGAAGGGGTGGGCACTGCCTGGGAAGGGGGCGGCTGAGATGGTGGCTGGGCACAGCCACTGCACAGGAGGGCCTTCACGATGGTGCCCATGAGCTGTCTGCGTGGGCAGTAAACCTCCCACCTCTGCCCTGGCCACAATCCAGAAAAGATGAATGGAGAAACCTTTCTCCTCAGATAAAAGGCGCTGAGAGGAAGGAGCGGTGGCCCCTGAAAGATACCTCTGCATCCTGAGCCCAGAATCTGTGAATGGGACCGACCTTGGTGACAGTGTCTTTGCGTTTTGTCATTACGTTAAAGATCTCGAGATGGTGTCATCCTGGATGCTTCATCTGGGCCCTAAGTCCAATGACAGCTGTCCTAAGAGATGAAAAATGAGAAGACACAAAGAAAAGAAGAGATGGCCGTGTGGCCACGGAGGCAGAGATGAAGCAAGGCACCTAGAAGCCCAGGGTCACCTGCGCCCCTGAAAGTGGAAGAGGCGGGGAGAGGCCGCCTGAGATCCTACCTCAAGCACGGTCCCGTGGACACCGCACATGGGTTTCTGGCTTCTGGTCTCCAGTGCAGTGGGAGGATCAATTTCCGTTGCTTTGAGCTCCCCAGTTTGTGGTCACCTGTTAAGCCGCCTCTCCCAGGAGGGTGGGGCTGGGTGCCTGAGCCCTCCCTCAGGCAGGATGGAGAAGGACCCAGGGCAGCCAGGTTGTGGCCCTATGCAGACCCCGCCACTGTTGGACGGGGCTCACCTCAATCAATGACTCAGCCCCGCTAACTTGCATCGGCCACTGGCCCCAGCAGTTGGACTGGGAGGGAAGAGAGCAAACTGCCCTTGGAGGCCCTGTCAGCCACAGGAGTCTGCGATCAGAGCCCCCTGTGGGGTGTGGGGAAACGGTCGAGTCAGATGCATTGAATCTGCTGGTTTCTCCACACTGCACCCTGAGCGGAGGGTCATGAGCACAGGGAGACCCAGAAACACTGAGTCCTCGGAGTCTGGGGGGACATGAGCACAGGCCACATGGGGCTCCTGGTTCCCACGAGGCTGTGAAGGAGGATGTCTCAGAGGGCCCTGTCGCCTGGACGCCTGGTGATGGAGAACAGCAGTGCTGGCCCTTTCAAGGGAGCTGCTGTGGGCAGGTCCGTGCCGCCTGGCCCTGGTGGCCTAGAGGGCCCGTCCCCTCCGCACGCCTCATCACCAGGCCTCTAGGTTGTCCACTGCAATTGCGCAGATGGCTTTCTGGGGTGTCCTGGGCGGCCTCGCCCATGGAACCAGGCTTGGCCTGGAAGTAGCCACAGGGAGAAGGCCTGCGAGGGAGCAGATGTGCTTCGACTGTAACAAACTGTGGCAGCGCCTCGGGCTGCAGCGAAGGAGCTACGGACAGAGAGGGGCCCTGGCTCCCGGCCCGGCCTGCCTGCGTCTGCTGGGTCACCTTGACAGGCTGCGCCATCTCACTTGGCCTCAGCCCCAGCCGGAGAGTGAACAGGATGGGCTGCTGCACAGCCCCAGGCTCAGCCGTGGAGCTTCGCGGGCCCTGGGTGGGCCGTGGCTGAACTCAGGGTGACTTGAGACTCCTAAGCCAGCAGCCACAGGGTGACCTCTGGAGGGGCCTGGAGGGGCCCTGGCAAGTTTTGCTAAATGAAGTCTGCAAAACTCCTTGAAAATTTTTTTTTGAAAAGACTTTAAGAAGCTGCTCCCTGGGGGCACACTCCGGTACCCCAGTGAGGAATTAAGGTATTTATCCTTATTCACAAAAGAAATGGGTTATAAGTAGAATTCCCTAACATTTATTCACACAACAAAAAAGTAATGAGCATTAGTAAATTCCTTTTTATTATAAGAGGAAAAAAGATGCAAACGGTGATTTGATGAAGGATTTTGCTCTCTGTGCTCCTTTCCACCATCACAAAAGGGACGTTTCTTATTATTCAGAAAGCACTTGGACTGAGAAGAGAAGGCTCCATAAACAGCCATTAGCATCTTAATTACACGATAATTCAAAAGACAGCTCTCCTGAAAAAACTTTGGCCCATAAATCTCTCGGCTTCAATGTCCACGAACGGAGACAGCTTCTCCCGAGAACGCGACCCAGGAACTCAGTGGGTCTTCCTGGTGCGGTGCCCAGGCGTTTGTCTGGCCACCTGATGGGACGCGGTGCCCAGCCCCGGAGTGGTCACTCACCCCAGTGAGAGGCCGCTGAGCTGTGTGCAGGCAGGGATGTTACCGAGGCTGGTCAGAGGTCAGTTCACTGCCTGAGGTCTCTGAGCAGCAGTGGGAGGCTCCGGGGGTGGGGAGAGAGGCTGGCAGCTTCACTCCCTTTCCTGGATGGGCCTTCGCTATTTCTTGAGCACATCCCAGACCAACCACCTTGTCGTGCTAGAACCTTTCATCGTGAGCAGGAGACATCACTCAAACCCACTTCTTCATCACGGGAAATGTCTATGCACAGCTGTACAAATGCCAAGGAACAGAAGACAAGGTGTATCCTTAGGGGCAGGACCTAGGGGCCGACTGGTCACTTGCGGTCACTTCCACCTGAGGCTTTGGGGAGACACTGTCCTCAGGCAACCCCCTATTCCCCAGGCCTCTTGACAGCTCTGGGTATAGGTCGCACACATGTAGTAGGGCCAATGACCAAACTGCTCCTTTTCTGGCAATCTCTGCAAAAGCCCTGGATTTGGCTCATACTGGAACCAGTCGCTGGCCAGCCCACAGGAGCCCCTGTGAGCTTTGACGTGGGGGATGGACTAGCCCCACCCATCACACGGGGGCAAAGGAGTGGAGGAGCAGTTCCCCAAGGGAGAGTGCAGCGAGTCAGAGGTCGAGGGCCAGAACTCGACTGCAAGAGGGCAGATGTGCCTGAGGGACAGGCCTCCTCTAGGGACACCTGGAACCCCAGCTGTGAACTCTTCTTCCAGTGAAGTCTCAACCCCAAAGCCAACCGCCGCAGCCTTGGTTGAGGAGACAGACCCTCTGGCTACCAGCTGCACCTCTCCTCCCACTTCGGTGGAGGCCAAGCTCTTCCCCAGAACCCCCAGGGTGCCACCAAACTCAATGAAAACCAGAAATACTGTCCTTTCCATGAACATCCAAGTCTTGGAGACCCTCATCCAGGTGCAATGTCCAAGAATGACAGGACAATCCACCAGTCCCGACCTGCCCTGAGCTGGCAGCCAGGACCCATGAGCTAAGGATGGGTTCTGGGGTCACTTTTCATCGTGTCAAAAAAAGAACCCGGCAGGAAATACAATTTCATCTGCAATAAGGCTGCCCAACTCTTTTTTTTTTTTGAGACAGAGTCTCGCATGGTGGCCAGGCTGGAGTGCAGTGGCATGATCTCGGCTCACTGCAACCTCTGCCTCCCTGATTCAAGCGATTCTCCTGCCTCAGCCTCCCGAGTAGCTGGGACTACAGGCGCTGGCCGCCCCGTCTGACTAATTTTTTGTGTTTGTAGTAGAGACGGGGTTTCTTCGTGTTGGCCAGGATGGTCTCCCTCTCCCGACCTCTGACCCGCCTGCCTTGGCCTCCCAAGGTGCTGGGATTACAGGCGTGAGCCACTGCGCCCGGCCAAGGCTGCCCAACTCTTAAGCAACCAGCAGGTGTGGTTTTCCCAAGGCTGCATTAACTCAGAATGTCCTCCCAGGTCATTGCCCGCTATTACGGCCGCTTCGTTATGCAGACAGGTGGACAAATGGAAGAAACTGCTATTTTAAAATAATGAAAGCGCTGGAAAGAAAAAAACAAAAAACACCCTGCAAGGCCAGGGGTGTGTCAAATGGATACAAGACACAATTAAAGGAGCTCCTGATGGCCAGAGCTGGAAAGTCAGCTACAAAATAAAAACTCAGTGTGAAATTACAGCCCTCAGTGTAAGCACATTTCCAAGAATCCATGCTAATTTAAATGAATGATTGAATGAATAAATAAATAGGGAGAAGAGACAGCTCCCGGGCAGAAAAGTCTTGAATCCTTTGCAGCCATCCTGCCTTGGGGAGTTTGGGAAGGAGTGGGTTCAGCAGAGAAGCCCTGCCAGCACCCCTCAGTCAGATACTCAGGCCACAGCCACAGCGGGGGCGTTCACTCTTAATGCAATGAAAAATGCCCTTTACCTGGGGGGGGGGGGGTCTTCCTCCCGAGAACCCATCTCCCCCCAGCCGAGAGGGGAGAGAACCAGCAGACAAGTCCCTGCATATGGGACGTCCTACAAACACCTGACAAGCGTTTTCAGGGTCGCTTAGGCCATCAAGAGTAAACCCGAGACGAGACGCACACCCAGCCAGAGGAGCCCCAAGAGACCTGACGGCTAAACAGATCCTGGATGGCACCTTGAGATCGACAAAAGAAGGAAAAGAATGTGTGATGGGGCGGAGGCAACAGGTGAAAACAAAGGAAATGAGAAGAAAGTCTGGATCGCAGCTGATGACAAGGTGTCAGTGTCAGTACGGTGACAAGTGCCCCACCAGTGTTACATATTACCAGCGGGGCAGGCAGGTGTGGGGTCGGGGGAGCTTTGTATACCTACACGTTTTCTAAAACTGTTCTAAAATAAGAGGCTGCTACTTATTTATTTGCACATTTATATTTTGAATCGGAGTCTCACTCTGTCGCCAAGGCTGGAGTGCAGTGATGCAATCTCGGCTTACTGCAACCTCTGTCTCCTGCTGCAAACTCAGCCTCCCAAGTAACTGGGATTATAGCCACATGCCATCATGCCCAGCTAATTTTTGTATTTTTAGTAGAGATAGGGTTTCGCCATGTTGGCCAGGCTGGTCTGGAACTCCTGACCTCAAGTGATCTACCAGCCTCGGCCTCCCAAAGCACTGGGATTACAGGCATGAGCTACCGCGCTTGGCCTAGCTTGCTTTTTGTTTTCTTATTTACTTATTTATTTTTGAGACAGAGTCTCCCCCTGTTACCCAGGCTGGAGTGCAATGGCGTGATCTCGGCTCACTGCAACCTCTGCCTCCTGGGTTCAAGAGATTCTCCTGCCTCAGCCTCCCACATAGCTGGGATTACAGGCACTGGCCACCACACTCAGCTAATTTTTTATATTTTTAGTAGAGATGGGGTTTCACCATGTTGGTCAGGCTGGTCTGGAACTCCTGACCTCAGGGGATCCACCCACCTTGGCCTGAGCTACCGCGCTTGGCCAAAGTTGCTTTTGAAAGGGATGTAATGAATGCGCTTTGGGAGACAGTCCATGCAGGCTGGCCACCTGCCACAGGCACCCTCACATCTCAGCACCCAGAGGGAGCGCAGCGTCCGGCCTGGCCTTGGAGAGCCCCATGGCTCTGTACTTCCCAGTGTTAGCGGCCTTCCGGGAAGGGCTTAGGAATTGGCTGGAGGTCGTAAGGCAGGCAAGGGCCCTGCGGCAGAGAGGGGCCTGTTGTACCGTCTACTTCTGTGAATGATCATGTGCGCGTTCAAAATAAAAAATCAAAGAAAACTGGAAGAATGGCTGCGGGTGCTGCTGGCCAGCCAGGATGAGAGATGGCGGGTGTGCAGGCTCCGGTGCCAGAGGCCCTGTGGGGAACTGCTGGGAGACCGCCAGGCAGGTGCGCAGGCGGCAGTGGCTGGATGGGTCCAGAGCTGAGGCCTTTGCTGGGCAAAATGGACCCCACAGGGTGTTGGCCAGAGAGAAGTCCATGCCCACACCGGGCAGACGCTCAGTGCCCATCCTCAGACCCAGGGCTGCACTCAGCGCTGACAACGGTCAACCTGTCTCCCTTCCTCCCCTCTCCCTCCCTCCCCATTCCTCCTCTCCCCTGCCCCGCCCCGCCTCCCCGTCCCTGCCTGCCCCAGGAATGCCTGCCCATCCATCTGAAACCAGCCAGCATCTCCTACTCTGAACTGTTCCCCGAGCTGAGCAGACAATGCCACATGCCCTTCCGACGCTCGTGGTGGTGGTACCGGCCACACCTGTGAGGACTGTCCCTAGCCCTGGGAAGACACTGGGGATGGGGGCTGTGCTGTCTTCTCTCATCCAGGGCCCCACGCAGGGGACGGCACTTAGGTCTGCTCCATTCTTTGAATTCTGAGTAACTGAAAGAATGACTATTTTATCTCATATTTCACAGGGTAAAACATTTTTTATTATAAAAAATACAAAAAAAAAAAAAAAACTGCTTCCAAAACTGATGAAATAGAAGTGATTGAATATTCCCTCCCACCTAAAACTACTAAAAAAAATGGACCAAGTACCTGAAACGGTTGTTTGAAACATGCTGAATGTCAGCCAATGAAGGACGGTGATTCCTGAGAGATGGAGAACAAGCCAGGCTGCCCCACCTGACTGCCTGGAGAGAGGCCCCAGGCTGCGGGGCAGGGAACTCACTTCCTGGGGAGAGGCCCCAGGCTGCGGGGCCCGGAGAGGGAAGCCAGGAAGGGCCTGCTGGACTCTGTCGTGAGGACAGAAAGCTGGGAGTGCAGTGAGGCAAAGATGGCTAGCATTCATCCACAGCGTACCTCATAAGTGAAATCTGTCCAGAGAGAGGACTGTGGAGTCCTGCATGGGACTGTCTTAAAGCATTCGAGTGAGAACTCCTTGGTGCATGCATCCAAGCACCCCAAGCCAGAGAAAGGACCACCCAGGAGAATTAGATGTATTAGTCCCAGTTGTAAACACAGGGCGAGGAATAGTGCCTGTGCCCATTAATGAGAAGATAAGAAGTGAAGGTTCATGAGGCCATGGGTAGAGCATCTAGAATGTGGGGAAGAATGAGCCCTACACTCCATACGGCACTGCTCCCCCCTGACAATCTCAAAAAGTAAGACCCAAAAAGATCAAACTGCTCCCAAGTGAATTAACCGCAACCAAGAACATGACTCAAGAACACTAACAAAAAATTTAAAATATTCAGCATTCGACAAGCAAAGCTCACGTTGTCTGAGGCCCAATCAAAAATCACCAAGAATGCTATAAAGCAGGAAATTTCAGCACTGGAAAACATAAATCAATCAATTGAGACCAACCCAGGACTGACACAAGATGTTAGAATTAGCAGAAAAAGGCATCTTTAAAGTTATGGAAACAGTAATCCATATGTTCACAAAGCCAAGCAGAGACATGTAACCTAAAAAAAGACATAAACTGAAATTTTAGAAATAAAAAGCATAATGTCTGAGCTGAAAACTACACTCTTGGGATTAATGGCAGATTATAAACTGCAGAAGTAAAGGTTAATGGATTTGAAGATCTAGCAACATAAACTATTCAAAAGGAAAGAGAGAGGGAAATCTTACAAATAAACAGTGGGTTGTTAAGGTATAACTTCAGATAATGTGTATGGGAGTCACTGGGGTGGAAACAGAAAACAAACTGAAGAAATAATGGCTGAAATATTTCCAAATTTGATGAACATTATGAATGCACAGATCCAACTCAAAGAATCCCAAATACAAGAAACATGAAGAAAACGACACAAAGACAATCAATTTTCCGAAACCGCCAATAAGGAGAAAAATCTGTCCATGCTCGGCTTATTTCACTTAATGTCCTCTAAGTTCACCCATATTGCTGCAAATGACAGAATTTCTTTCTTTTTTTTATGCCTGAATAGCATTCCATTGTGTATATACCACATTTTCTTTATCCATCCTTCTGTTAGTGGACACAAGTTAATTTCTAATCTTGGCTGTTGTGAATAATGCTGCAGTGAATGTGGCAGGGCAGATATCTCTTTCATGTGCTCACTTAATTTCTTTGGATATATCTCCAGTAGTAGGATTGCTATCATTACTGTCATATGGTAGTTCTATTTTGAATTTCTTGAGGAACTTTCATGATGTTTCCTACAGTGGCTGTATTAATTTACATTCTCACCAACAGTGTGAAAGTCACTGTTAATATCATCATTGTGCTTGTAGTGCTGGCCCAGGCCATAAGGCAGGAAAATGAAATGAAGATCATCCAAATTAGAAAGAAAAAAATGAAACTCTTAATACACAGATGATAGAATTGTTTATATAGAAAATGTGATGGAATCAATAAAAAAACAATGATAGGTCTAACATCTGAGTTTATCAAGGTTGTAGAATACAAGAATATAAAAATCAAATGTAGTTCTATGTAATAGGACTAATCAAAATAAAAATTAAGACAATAGAAAAATATTACTTAAAATAATGCAAAAAATATGATAAAAGCATAACAAAAGATGAGAAAGACCTGTACACTGAAAACTACAAAGTATTGCTGAGATCAAATAAATAAGACCTATGTAAATGGAGAGACATGGTGTCTATGGGTCATAAGACTCACTACTGTAAAGATGCCAATTATTCCTCAAAACTGATTTATATATTAAATAAAATCCCATTAAAAAAAAAAGTACACAGCTGGGCACAGTGGCTTCCACCTGTGATTCGGGTACTTTAGGTGGCTGAGTCAGGAGGATCACTTGACGCCAGGAATTCAAGACCAGCCTGGGCAACAGCACAAGACCCCATCTCTACAAAAACTTTTAAAAATTAGCTGGGTGTGTTGTCACACACCTGTAATATCAACTACTCAGGAAGCTGAGGTGGAAAGATTACTTGAGTTCAGGAATTTCAGGTTACGGTGAGCTAGGATCACACCACTTAACTCTAACCATGTCTCAAAACAAAACAAAACAAAACAAAGAAACAAACCCAAAAAAGTAGGCTTATTCATGGGAATTGACAAACTGATTCTAAAATTCATCTGAAAACGCAAATGATCATCTAGAAGAGCCTAAAAACCTCTTTACACAGAAAAAAATGGAGTACCAACTGGCTGCATGGCTTACTATAAAGCATAGAGCGATCATGACACTGTGCATAAAGTTAGATAAATAGATCAATGGTACAGAATAGAGTCCAGAAATAGACACATGCAAATATTGGCAACTGATTATTGACACAGAGGCGGAAGCAATTCAGTGGAAAAAGAATAATATTTCAAACAAATTATGCTAAAACAAATGAAAATCTATATTCAAAAAATTAAACTTGGATCTACAACTTACAACACTCCAACCATTTGCTCAAAATGAGCCACAGATCTAACTGCAAAACCTAAAACTATGAGACTTACAAAAGTAAACGTACCTTAAAATGTTACGACCTTGGGCTAGGCATAGATTTTGTAAATATGACACTAACAGATGCAATCCGTAGAAGAAGAAATTGATAAACTGAAATTTATGAAAATTAAAAACTTGCACTCTTTAAATGACATCGTTAGGAGATTGAAATGACAAATCATAGACTGGGAAACATATTTGGAAATTATCTGTCTGGTAAAGCCTTGTATCTAGAATATATAAAGAAATCTCAGAAATCAAGAAAAATTAAAACTGTGGGTACTTCACCACAGAAGATGCACATAAACACATAACATCATTAGTCATTAGAAAAAAAACAAATTAATATCATATGAGATACTACCTCTTGCCCATTAGACAACCATAGTCAGAAGACCAAGCATGCCAGGACATGGCAAAAACACAGAGCAGTGAGAGCCCTCACACGTGGCCGGGGCACGTGTCAGGCAGTGCAGTCACGCTGTGAAGGAATGTGGCCGTTCCATGAAAACCTAAATGAATGCCTATCATCTGACCCAGCCATTCCACACCTCGCTTTTCACCCACAAAAAAATGAAGTGTGTGCTCTTACAAGTACTTGTTCACAAATGTTCACAGCAGCTTTATTTGTAACAGTCTACACAGCAAGCAACCCAGTGTCCATCACAGGTGAGTACTGGTGGCACATCCCCGCGATGGTGTGGTGTCGGCAATAGAAAGGAATGAACCATTTGGGATACATCCAGTCACATGGATGTATCTCAAAATAATTATGCTGAATCACGCAAGCCAGAGAAAAGGAGTCTATACTGGATAATTCCATTGTTTATAAACTTCTAGAAAATTCTAACCTATGTGTGGTGATAGAATCCATAGTTTCCTGGGATGGAGGAAGGACAGAGGACGAAGTATGGCTGCAAGTGATGGCATGAATGTGTTCATTGTCTCGATGGTGGGAATGCTTCCACCGGGATCTGCATACGTCAAAACTTACTGAAATGTCCATTTTAAATATTTGCATTGTTGCCTGCCAATGACGCCTCCTACGATGGTTAGTTTTACGAGTCAGCTCGGCTAGGCCATGGTTGCCAGTTGTTTGGTCAAACGCCAGCCTAGATGTGAATGTGAAGGTATTTGTTAGGTGTGCCTAATGTTTAAATATGTAGACTCTGAGTAAAGCACAGCACCCGCCATAATGTGGGTGGGCCTTGTCTAATCAGTTGAAGGCCTTAAGAGAAAACAGACTGAGACCACCCACAGGAGAGGATGTTCTGCTCACAGGATGCCTTCAGACTTGAGCTGCAACATCAGCTCTTTCCTGGGTCTTCAGCTGTTGGCCTGCCCTGCAAGGTCCCACAATTCCATGGGCCAGTTAACCTTGCTCTCTCTCTCTTTCCAGATAGTCATGTGCTGAATGATGATGTTTAGGTCAACAGTGAACCTTAGGTACGGTGGCGGTCCCGCAAGATTACAATACTGACCAGGTGTGGTGGCTCACGCTTGTAATCCCAGCACTTTGGAGGGCCAAGGCGGGCGGATCACCTGAAGTCAGGAGTTCGAGACTAGACTAGACAACGTGGCAAAACTCCATCTCTACTCAAAAATACAAAAATTTGGTCTGGCGAGGTGGCTCACGCCTGTAATCCCAGCACTTCGAGAGGCCAAGGCAGGCAGATTGCCTGAGCTCAGAAGTTTGAGACTAGCCTGGGCAACATGGTGAAACCCCGTCTCTACTAAACTACAAAAAAATTAGCCAGGCATGGTGGCACGTGCCTGTAGTCCCAGCTACTCAGGAGGCTCAGGCAGGAGAATTGCTTGAACTCAGGAGGCGGAGGTTGCCGTGAGCCGAGATTGTACTACTGCACTCCAGCCTGGGCGACAAAGCAACACTCTGTCTTACAAAAAAGAAAAACAAAACAATTATCTGGCTGTGGTGATGGGTGCCTGTAGTCCCAAGTACGCAGGAGGCTGAGGGAGAACGGCTTGAACCCAGGAGGCAGAGGTTGCAGGGAGCCGCGATCGTGCCATTGTACCCCGGCCTGGGTGGCAAAACAAGACTCCGTCTCAAAAAAAAAAAAGATTATAATGCCGTATACTTCTATACCTTTTCTACATTTAGGTACATAAATACTATTGTGTTACAATTGCCTACTCAGTACACACGGTGCAGGTTTGTAGCCTAGGAGCAACCGCCTCTACCTGGCGTACTGCCTGGGTGTGTCACAGGCGACACCATCTTGATCTGAGTAAGTGCCAGTTCACATGACAGAGTCGCCTAACACCGCATTTCTCAGAATATATTCCCATTGTAAGTGATGTGTCACTGTACACACATCCCATACATACATTGAAAGACTTCTTGCTAATCAAGAATAAAAGACCCCACTAAGAGAAAACTTGAAAAAGAATACAAACAGTTGATCTACAAAGACGCTAAAATGGCATAGATAAAAATTGTGAATCCTTATTAGACAAATGCAAATGAAAACAACAGTCAAATTTCTTCCTACGTGCAAAATTCTCCTAGACACCCACGCCGGCGTGAACAGACCGGCACAGGGGAACCTCCCACATGCTGTCCATAGGGGTACAAATTAATATTAATCTTTTTGGGAATTCATTTGGCAACATAGAGCAAGGCCTCAAGATGACGTCCTTATTTGGACCTAACAGTTCCAGCTCTGTAATTTTTTTCTGTAAATCACCATAAATATAGAAAATGATTTCAGTAAAAGCGTGTTCATTTCTGAAGTGTTTTCCAAACACTAGAAATCGTCACAATGTCCAAAAATCAAGGTTGATTGAATAAATGGCAGTATTTATGTGTCACAGAATTTCAGGCTGCCAGAAGACGTAATGTTCTGGAAGGATATATAATGCTGCGAAATAATATTCACTATGTACTAAGAAACCTGTTTACAAAATATTTACAGGATGAATGTATACATGAAAAAGGATATGAAAGATATTGACAAAACACTCAATGTGGTGAACTCAGAGTGGCAGAACTGAGGAACATTCTGTATTCCTTTTGCTCGCCTCTCCATTTGTTTTTTTGTTGTTGTTTTTTGAGATAGGAGTTTTGCTCTCGTTGCCAGGCTGGGGTGCAATGGCCCCATCTCGGCTCACCACAACCTGTGCCCCCCAGGTTCAAGTGATTCTCCAGCCTCAGCCTTCTGTGTAGCTGAGATTATAGGCGTGTGCCACCACGCCAAGCCAATTTTTTTGTATTTTTAGTAGAGATGGGGTTTCTCCATGTTGGTTAGGCTGGCCTCGAACTCCCGACCTCAGGTGATCTGCCTGCCTTGGCCTCCCAAAGTGCTGGGATTATAGGTATGAGCCACCGTGCCAGGCCCTCCATTTTGCATTTTTTAAATGAACGTGATTTGGTGATGAGAGGTCGTGGGCACAGTCCTCAGAGCAGGTTCTCTGGAGCATACTACCTGGGTCCCAACCTTGGCTCCCATGGCGGCCTAAAAATCCCAGGGCAATTTCCTTCACTCCTCCATGCCCAGGTTCCATGTCCTTCAATCCAGGTATCGAATGCGTCCCAGGGCCATTATGAAGATGAAGCGAGTGAGTATATGCAGGCCCTTGGACTAGTGCCTGGCCCGTAGTATGGGATATATCAATACTACTTATTGTCATCATTAGACGGGATCAATACAATGGATAATTATCGTTAAATAATGCATTCATGCCATTTATCAACTCTCTGCAAAGCACTGTTTTCATGCCTAAGAATTCAGCAGCCAGGTGGGCGCTGTCCTCGCGGGCACAGTCTGCCTGCTGGGCCTCGCCCTCCCCGTGTGTGTCTTCTGGCCTTCTGTGCTCTCTTTCCTGTGGCCTGGGAGCTGGCTGAGGAAGTGCCTGAGCTCGCTAGTGTTCACAGCCGTCCCCAGCAGCTGGCGGGCCCATGTCAACGGCCATCCCTGCTAGTTCCCTGATCTGCCTGCCTCCCTCCCTCTCCCTCCCTCCCTCATTCCATCCCGTGTTTCCTTCCTCTCTTCCTTCCTTCCCTCCCTCCCTCCCTTCTTGCCTTCCTTCCTTTCCTTCTTTCCTGTCTTCCTTCCTTCCTTCTTTTCCTGTCTTCCTTCCTTCCTGCCTTCCTGCTTTCCTGACAGGGTCTCCTCTGTCACCCAGGCCAGAGTGCAGTTATACAATCAGAGCTCACTGCAGCCTCGAACTCTTGGGCTTAAGCGATCCTCTCCCCTCAACCTCCTGAGTAACTGGGACTACAGGTGTGCACCACCATGCTGTCTAACTTTTTGATTTTTCTGTAGGTATGGGGTCCTCTTATGTTGCCCAGGCTGGTCTTGAACTCCTGGCCTCCAGCTACCCTCTCATCTTGGCCTGCCAAAGTGCTAGAATTATCAGCTTGAACCACTGCACCCAGCCATGCCCAGGTTCTGTAGCCAGAAGCCTGGGGAGTCTCTTGGGACATCTCTGCCATGCCCACCACTCCGGAGTCCCCACAGCTCATCAGTTGTACTTCCTGGAGAGCTGCCAGGCCCTCCATCTCTGTCCTCACAGCTGCTCCTGAGAAGCTAGCCACCCTGGCTGTCACCTGGATTTTCCCAGCCACTGCCAAGCTGGCTCCACTTCCTCTGCCAACCTGGGTCCTCCCTAGCCGTCAGAGTAAGCTCTCGGTATAATGCACGTGGGATAGGTGTGTGCAAGGTGAAAGCACATGGTTCTTTTCAGAAGGCGGCACAGATCCAGGGGTGAGCAGGCACAGCGGCCGGCTACAGCCTCCCCATGCCATTCAGACACCTGTGTGCTTCCTTTAGGGGATAGCGTTGGCTTTGCATAAAATACATTTTTCTCCCACTGTATCAGTGGGGACATCCTGATATCTCACCCATGAAAACATCCAGTTCCAAATTCAGGATCTCAGGGAACCTTTGGTCAGTTGGGCACCTGCAACCTAATGACAAATATAAGACACACTCACTGCAGAGGAGCGGATGGAAGAGCGAACCACAACCCACCCCCCGCTGACCACAGAAAAACAGCCAGCAGTGAACTCATATCCCCAGGAGGGCAGCCAGGACGCCACCTGACTGCAATACGTGCCAGGGTCTGCACCCTGGTCAGCCACCCCTCCTCTCTGGGTGACGTCCCTTTCTATTGTCCTCCTCAGTCAACCTGGGTACCCGCCGTGCGGGACATCCCTTCCATGGGCCAGGCCTCTGAAGCATCCCAGGACCAGTGGCTTGGTGTGGGGTGAGAGCCAAGGACTCCCTCAAGGGTTAAACAGTTGCCACCCCTGTGCTTTTGGGTAGGAGTGGAGGTGATGGTGTGATTATTTAGTAGACTTATTTAGGGTTCAAAATCCAAACTCCTGTCAGCTCCAGCTAGTAATCAAAAACAGCCCATCAACAACAGCAAAACATTGTCAATCTGCAGCGCGTGTCGGGATCCAGAACCAAGCTTTCTGTTCCTTAGCAACAGAATTCAGGCTGCGCTCACCCCCATCCTCAATTTCCATCTTGGTCTCTCTCTCCAGGCCTCTGGAAACACGGCCAGGATGGGGCTGGACCAGGTCATGCCTTTGCCTTTGGGCTGCCCGGGGTTTTGTCTCTGTAATTACACCAAGGTTGCTGTCCCACGGGCGGCCCCAGCTCTTCAGCCTGATCGCTGACCACACACCTCCCCTGCCTCCCACTCTTCGGCTCCCTCTCCTTGTGACCTGGGTGGAGAATTCACCATTTCTGGCATCACCAGGGTTCAGACTCAACCATTCTGGACTCCAAGTCACAAGTGCCAAGCGTTCCCCTTTCATGCCCTTTTTTTGGAAATTTTCAGCATGCAACACACCAGGCACGACGTTCCCATAGCCCAGGGTTTCCCGCCACAGCCCTAATGTTGAGGCCACAAAAACCTCAGTGTCTGAGTTCCCACATACAGCAGGCCGTTGACCGCACTGCACCCCTTTTCCTTTGCTTGGGAGCCCTCCCGGCCACCCCACTGTCACCACGGCCCCTGTCCTTTGGCAGGAAGGCTCCAGTGTACCCTCCCAAAGTCAAGGTAGATGGCATCCCTCTTCAAACCATATTTTTAAAACAAAGAAAATCACTGTAAACCAAATCATTGGGTGAGCAGCCAGCATTTCGAAAATGGATTAGGATGGAATAGAGAACATCAGAGTATTGCTGGGGTAAATACTGCTCCGGAAACGTTCACTTCAAGCATGTGTGTGCATGTGTTCATGTGTGCACGCATGTGTGTTCATGTGTGTGTGCTCGTGTGGGGGCGCATGTGCATATGTATGTGCATGTGTGTGTGTTTTTTCTTAAGGATGGGACAAAAAAGGTGTGGACAGCAGCCTAGCGGAAGCCCTCCCTGGCACCGGAAGCCCTCCCTGGCACCGGAAGCGCTCCCTGGCACACACCTTGCTGCGCTGTAGAGCATGATTCAGGGCAAATGCTCCTTCCTCGCTCTCCACACCCTCCCATCCTGACGGCTGCCACATGGCACTGGAATTGTTTCCTTGTCTGTTTTGAAAACTGATCGCCCCTTTCCAGGGCACAGAAACTCTGTCATGTTGGCCTTCCCAGCCCCAGTGCCTGGCCCCAGTAGGTGCTCGACGAATAGAGGTTGAATGAAGGAATGTCTGGCACAGGAGTTCAGCATGGACTGGATGAAATGGAAGCTGTCACATTTTACAAGCCACGTCCTTTTTACCAGGATAAAAGGCTTCAATGGAAGTAATGAAGTGGTAAAGGTGGAGACCTGGGCATCAATGGTTGGCTCCACAGAATCCCATCGAGGGAGGCCCTCCCTGCCAGGGTCTCATGCCCACCCTGCACATCCAGAGGTAAAGGGTGCGCCCCTCATGGCCACCCCAAAGTTGTCAGGAGCCTCCCAACTTCTGCAGTCACCTCCCTGCCAGGAAAGATACTAAACAGGAAAGTCAGTGTTTTAATTAAACCAGAATTGAAAATCGCTGGGGAAAAACAAGCATGGACACAATCATATTAACGCAAGAATCCCGTCGGAGCCTCTGGCAAGGATACTTCAGTCCACACCAACCACTGGGTTGGGGGTTAGAGGACCTGCAGTGAGAGACTGCCTTTCTTGGCCTCAGTTTCTCCTAGAGTGTTGTGTGTGTGTGCATGAGTGTGTGTGTGTGAGAGAGAGATTGAAGGAGAATACGTGTGTGTGTGGGGGGGGGTGCGGTTTGTGCGCGGGGGGTGAATGCTTGCAGGCATGAGCTGTGCATGAGTGTAGGGCTGGGGAGAGTCCACATGCCCTCACCAACCTGGACCAGGCCTCAAGATGAAGGGAGGATGCTGCTTCTCGCTGGTTGCTCAATCCGACTCGCAGGCCCTCTACTGGCTCCTCAGAAAAGGGTCTCTGGCTCCAAAAGAAGCTCCTGGGGTGCTCCAGGCCCCAGCCCCTGTGCCGGATGGAGACCTTGTGAGTCCCGGGGCAGGAGTTCTATTAGCCGCCAACCTGCAAGAAGGGAGAGCCTGGGGTGGCGCTGCTGCAGGTGCCCGCAGGAGCCAGAGCCTCTCCAGGAGCAGGGCCATCTGGGCATCCCGGACTGGGGAGCCTATCTCCTGGGCTGTAGAGGCAGGTGCAGGGGGACATAACCAGGAGGGGTGGACATGGGGAACGTGTCCTCATGGGGCCCCTTCCCTCTTCCCATCCTTAGCCTGTTGTTAGAGGGGTGAACCTGTTTCGCAGATAGTCATTGACTGTGCAAGTACAATAGATGACGATCATTGTCACCCTCTCAGAAAGCACACCTCCATAGGACCAGTCCCGGGACTAGGAGCCGGAGGCACCACTGAGAGCTGGTCCTGCAGGGACTCCAGGGAGATGGGCCAGGAGATGGCTCAGCAAGGACGGGGCCGTGGCAGAGGTGCCCAGGCAGAGTGATCCTGGGGCGGAGGACGGAGGGGTCGTGCCTGCCTGTGCCTGGCAGTGCCACACAGGGGGGAGGAGAAGCCCTCATGGGTGCGGGGCCTCCAGTGAAGGTGACTCTGCTGGGGTCCGAGGCTGTGCTCCCCGTGGACTCAGGGACCCCACTGCACAAGTCCTAGTTGGGGTGATGGCACCCCTGGGGAACAGGCCCAAAGCACCCTCTACTTGGAATAAACTCCGGATCCAAGTCCCAGAACCCACCTTAGGAGACGTCTGGCCCCCACCGTCAGCCTTCCAGGCCTCGGCGGCGGCGGAGTGGGACCCGGAAGGCCCGAGTCCACAAACTTCACCCGGCCAGGCCGTCCTCCCCGGGGTGCCCAGGCTGCGGGCGCGCCAGGCCGTCTCTGTCGCCATCCAGAGGAGCGGCTCGGGCGCGGCGTCCCCTCCGCCGGCCTCCCTCCACCGCCAGTCCCGGGTCGGCGGCGGGAGCCCCCCGCGGCGGCGGGCGCGCGCCTCTCGCACGGATGCCGGGGCGCGCTTAGCCCGGGCGCGCAGTGACGCCCAGAGCGGGGCCGACGTCCCCCTGGCGGGCCGGCGCGGGGTCGGCGGGCACGAGCGCGAGCACGGGCGGCGCGGGTGCGGCGCGGGGCGCGGTGGGCCGGGGCCCGGGCGCGGCG
>CAUYQU010015749.1:0-15446 GCA_963574635.1 Cheracebus regulus | reverse complement strand
CTTGGGGTTGCTCTTCTTGAGGAATATCTTTGTGGTGTTCTCTGTATTTCCTGGACTTGAATATTGGCCTGCCTTGCTAGGTTGGGGAAGTTTTCCTGGATAATATCCTGAAGAGTATTTTCCAGCTTAGATTCGTTCTCTTTGTCACATTCAGGTACACCTATCAAACGTCGATTAGGTCTTTTCACATAGTCCCATATTTCTTGGAGACTTTGATCATTCCTTTTTACCATTTTTTCTCTAAGCTTGCCTTCTTGTTTCATTTCATTGAATTGATCTTCGACCTCTGATATCCTTTCTTCTGCTTGGTCAAACCAGCTGTTGAAACTTGTGCATGCTTCATGAAGTTCTCGTGTTGTGTTTTTCAGCTCCATCAATTCACTTATATTCCTCTCTAAATTGTCCATTCTCGTTAGCATTTCGTTAAATTTTCTTTCAAGGTTGTTAGTTTCTTTGCATTGGGTTAGAACATGTTCTTTTAGCTCACAGAAGTTTCTTATTATCCACCTTCTGAAGCCTGATTCTGACATCATCACACTCATTATCTGTCAGGTCTTGTTCCCTTGCTAATGAGGAGCTGCCATCCACTGTAGGAGGAGAGGCATTCTGATTTCGGGTGTTCTCAGCCTTTTTGCACTGGTTTCTTCCCATTTTTGTGTATTTATCCACCTGTCTTCTTTGTAATTGCCGATTTTTAGATTGGGTCTCTGAGTGGATGTCTGGCTTGTTGGTGATGAAGTTTTTTGTTTCTTAGTTTTCCTTTAGTGGACGCCCCTTCCCCACAGAGCTAGGTCTTCCTGGGTTCAGCTGTGCTTGCTGTGAAACTCTCAGTCCTCAGCGCTTCCAATTGCTGTTCTCCTTGTGGGAATGGGACCAGCGGAGCCCAACTAAAAGGGCACCCAGTCCCGTATACTCCACACCAAGAAGCGCCGCGCCAGCCAAAAGAGTCGCGCTGGCGACCCATGTGGCTCCTCTGCCGGAAATCTCCCAGTTTGTGGGCAACAAAAATTCATCTGAAATTGCGGCGTCCACTCGCTCTCTGCGCTTTCACTGGGAACTACAATCCTGAGCTGCTGCTAAGCGGCCATCTTGGATCTCTCTCTGACATATATCTAATATATATGTCTAATTATATATACAATATATATATTGCACTTTAATTTCAGGATAAGCTTCTCTAGTTTCCAAAAATATTCTGTTAGTGTTTTTATGGTAATTATCCTTTTTTTTTTTGTGAGACAGAGTTTTGTTGCTCAGGCTGGAGTGCAATGGAGCGATCTCAGCTCACTGCAACTTCCACCTCCCATGTTCAAGTGATTCTCCTGCCTCAGCCTCCCAGGTAGCTGGGATTACAGGCATGCACCACCACACCTGGCTAATTTTGTATTTTTAGTAGAGACGGGTTTCTGTTCGTCAGGTCTCAGACTCCCGACCTCAGGTGATCCACCCACCTCGGCCTTCCAAAGTGCTAGAATTACAGGCATGAGCCACCATGCCTGACTTTTATGGTGATTATCTTAAAATTATAGATTGATTTGGGAGATTTGTCATCTTTAGTCTTTCAAAGATATGAGATGACTTACGATAAAGTTTTCAGATCCTCATTAGTGCTTTTTTTTTTTTTTTTTTAAACCCTTTAACCAATTTCTCCCCATTTTCTTCTGTACTTTGCAACCACCATTCTACTCTCTTGCTTTTGTGAGTTCAACTTTTTTTAGATTCTGCCTATAAGTGATCATAGAATACTGTATTTGTCTTTCTATGTCTGGCTTATTTCACTTAGCAAAATGTTCATCCAGGTTCATTTGTGTTGTCCCAAGTGGTAGGATTTTGGCCCAGCACAGTGGCTCATGCCTGTAATCCCAGCATTCTCAGAGGCTAAGGTGGGCAGATCACCTGAGGTCAGGAGTTTTAGACCAGCCTGGCCAGCATGGCAAAATCCTGTCTCTACTAAAAAATACAAAAATTAGCCAGGCATGGTGGCATGCACCTGTAATCCCAGCTGCTCAGAAAGCTGAGGCAGGAGAATCGCTCAAAACTGGGAGGTGGAGGTTGCAGTGAGCCGAGATCACACCACTGCACTCCAGCCTGGCTGACAGAGAAAGACTGCCTCAAAAAAAAGAAAAAAAAAAAGTGGCAGGATTTCTTTTTTTCTTATAGCTGAATAATATTCTGTTGTATATGTGTACACACACATCATATTTTCTTTTCTTTTTTTTTTTTTTTGAGACGGAGTCTTGCTCTTTTGCAACCTCTGCCTCCCGGGTTCAAGCAGTTCTCTGCCTCAGCCTCCCAAGTAGCTGGGATTACAGGTGCCCGCCACCGTGCCCGGCTAATTTTTTTGTATTTTTAGTAGAGATGGGGTTTCACCATCTTGGCCAGGCTGGTCTTGAACTCCCGACCTTGTGATCCACCCACCTTGGCCTCCCAACGTGCTGGGATTACAGGTGTGAGCCACTGCACCCGGCCACATGTCACATTTTCTTTATTATCTGTTGACACTTAGGTTGTTACCAGATCTTGGCTATTGTGAATAATGCTGCAGCGAACATGGGAGTACAGGCATCTCTTCAGATATTGATTTCATTTCCTTTGGATATGTACCTAGTAGTGGAATTGTTGGATCATATAGTAGTTCTATTTTTAATTTTTTCAGGAACCTCCAAATTGTTTTCCATAATGGTTGCACCAATTTGCATTCCCATCAACAGTGTCTAAGGTTCACTTTTCTCTCCGTCTTCACCAGCATTTGTTATCTCTTGTCTTTTTGATAATAGCTATCCTAGCAGGTGTGAAGTGATATTTCTCCAGTGTTTTAAAGTTTTCATTGGCTGGGCATGGTGGCTCATGCCTGTAATCCCAGCACTTTGGAAGGCAGAGGTGGGTGGATCACCTGAGGTCAGGAGTTCGGGACCAGCCTGGCCAACATGTAGAACCCCATCTCTACTAAAAATACAAAAATTAGCTGGGTGTTGTGGCATGCGCCTGTAATCCCAACTACTTGGGAGGCTGAGACACGAGAGTCACTTGAACCGTGAGGTGGAGGTTGCAGTGAGCTCGGATTGCACCACTGCACTCCAGCCTGGGTGACAAGAGTGAACTGTTTCAAAAAAATAAATAAATAAATGAATAAAATAAAGGTTTCATCATTCAGATTTTCACATTTTTTGTTAAGTTTATGTCTAGGTTGGGCACAGTGTCTCATGTCTGTAATCCCAGCACTTTGGGAGACTGAGATGGGAGGATCACTTGAGTCCACAAGTTCAAGACCAGCAACATGGCACAACCCATCTCTACAAAGAAATACAAAATGCTTAGCTGGGGGTGGTGGCACATATCTTTAGTCCCAGCTAGGTGGGAGGCTAGGTGGGAGGCTGAGGTGGGAGGATCAGCTGAGCCTGGGAGGCTGTGATTACACTACTGCACTCCAGCCTGAGTGAGACTTTTTTTTTTTTTTTGAGACAATGTCTCACTCTGTCACCTAGGCTGGAGTGCAGTGGTGTGATCTCGACTCATTTCAACTTCCGCCACTCAGATTCAAGTGATTTTCCTGCCTCAGCCTTTCAGTTAGCTGGGAGTACAGGCAGGTGCCACCATCCCCGGCTAATTTTTTTGTATTTTTAATAGAGACAGGGTTTCATCATGTTGGCCAGGATGATCTTGATCTCCTGACCTCATGATCTGCCCACCTTGGTCTCCTAAAGTGCTGGGATTACAGATGTCAGCCACCGTCCCCAGCCAAAAAAAAGTTTTTATCTAATGTATTTTACCATGATTTTCAAAAATGAGGGAAAAAAGTTTATATCCATGTTTTTTTTTCCTTTTTCTTTTCTTGCTATTATAAATAGGGTCTTTTTTTCTTACATCATTTTACAGGCTATTGTGTATAAGTATATATATGAAGATTTTAAACTTCATAATATTTTATACCCAGCTAATTTAACAAATTATTTTGTTTGTAGTATTTCTTATTTCTCTTAGATTTTCAAGGTATATGTTTATGTCACTTGCAAATGATATATTTATTTCCTTTTCAATTTTTATACAAAGCTGGATATTTGCAATACTACAGTAATGCTGCTTCTTATCTAGGAGGGCTCTTGACAAGTACAGTGGGCCCCAAGGTACAAAGCCTAGGGCAGGCAGGAAACATTAGTAATTAGTGTTATTCAACCTTTGGTAGGGTTTGATTTTTCATATTTATTTATTTTATTCCCTGCAGATGTGAAATCTGGCAACTATACAGTGTTACAAGTTGTGGAAGCCCTTGGGTAAGAGCCTCTGCTATAGAATGTTCTTCTCCAACCCTGACTGTATATTCTGAAAAGTTACTTTTGGGCATTGCTGCTTTTCAGAGCCTGAATTTGTCCTGTAGCCAAGTAACCCCCTTCCATATTAGTACCTCAGTCTAAGTCTTATGTGTTTGAATTGTTTCTCCCAAAAAAAGTTGCATGCCATCTGGCTGAGGCTTCTTTAGTAGTGTTTGGGAGCACACAGCCTATAGACCACATCAACTCCTGGTACAGCCCACGAGTTTGGGATGAGGTACATGGTTGAAGGGCATCAGCTGTTGGTTAATTAGAACTGGGATTCCTTTATGCATCTTTAGACCCACCTACCTCCATGGGTTGCTAGCCTGCCTAGACCTGACTCAGAAACAGCTGTGGGCCCAGCCTGGGGAGTTCCCAGGAGGCTTACCCTGCTACAGATCCCCACTAGGAGAAAAGGCTTTGGGAAACAGCAGATAAAGCAGTGTTATAGCTTGGGATTCTAAGCACTTAGAGGAGTATGTGCTTATAGTCTAATGTTTATTTTCTTCATATTTCATACTTGGTACAGACAATTGGAATTGACAACTCTTGTTAATAAGAGTTGTTCATTGTCACAGCATGTCTTCTAAAGCAAAAAAACTAGAAAATTGGGGTAAATTAAAAAACGAAGTCGGTGTTACACATTTCTCCCACATAACAGACTATTTGGCCTTTCTACTCACATTGTGGTGGCCTTGGTCCATTAAAAAAAAATACACCATTGGCTGGGTGCAGTGGCTCACACCTGTAATCCCAGCACTTTTGAGAGGCAAAAGCAGGTGGATTGCCTGAGCTCAGGAGTTCAAGACCAGTTTGGGCATCATGGTTAAACCCTGTTTCTACTAAAAATGCAAAAAATTAGCTAGGCATGGTGGCAGGTGCCTGTGGTCCCAGCTACCTGGGAGGTTGAGGTGGGAGAATCACTTGAGTCTGGGAGGCGGAGGTTGCCATAAACAGATCATGCCACTGCATTCCAACCTGGGTGACAGAGTGAGACCCCTATCAAAAAATATATATATATACCCTTATTGATTTATGATTCACATATCATAAAGTTCACCATTTTAGAGTATGCAATTCTGTGGCTTTTAAAAGTTTATTTACAGATTTGTGCATTCTCAGCACAATTTGAGGACATTTTCATTATTCCAGAAAGAAACCCATGTCTACTAGCAGTCATTTCCCCTTCCCTCTTCTTCCCAGCCCCTGGCAATCACTAATCTACTTTCTGCATCTATGGATTTGGCTACTCTGGAAATTTCATATAAATGGAATCACACGTGTGACCTTTATTGCTGGTTTCTTTCACTTAGCATGTTTTCAAGATTCATCCATGTTGCAGCACATAGCAGTTCTGCATTTCTTTTCTTTTTCTTTTTGTTTTTTTGTTTGTTTGTTTTTAAGATGGAGTCTCGCTTTGTCTCCCATGCTAGAGTGCGGTGGCGTGATCTCGGCTCACTGCTACCTCCCCTTCCCGGGTTCAAGCGATTCTCTTGCCTCAGCCTCCCGAGTAGCTGGGACTACAGGCGCCCACTACCACACCCAGCTAATTTTTGTGTTTTTAGTAGAGACAGGGTTTTACCATTGGCCAGGCTGGTCTTGAACTCTTGACCTTGTGATCCGCCCTCCTCAGCCTCCCAAAGTGCTGGGATTACAGGCATGGGCCACGGCGCTGGGTCTGTTCTGCATTTCTTTTCTTGCTGAATAATATTCCATTGTATGGATATGGATCTTATTCAATCATTTGTCAGTGGATAGACATCTGGATTGTCTTCACTTTTTGACTGTTCCTAATAATGCTGCTAATAATGCATTTGTGTGCCCTGGTCCATTTTTAAATGCTTCAAATGCATAGTTTTTTTTTTCTTTTTCTTTGAGACAGGGTCTTACTCTGTTAATCATGCTGGAATGCAGAGGAGCAGTCATGGCCAACTGCAGCCTCAACCTCCTGGGCCCAAGTGATCCACCTGTCTCAGCCTCCCAAGTAGCTGGGACTACAGGCATACACCACCATGCCCAGCTAATTTTTAAATATTTTTTGTAGAGACAGGGTCCCACTATGTTGCCCAGGCTAGTTGCAACCTGCTGGGCTCAAATGATCCTCCTGTTTGTCTCCCAAAGTTCTGGGATTACAGGTGTGAGTCACCACACCCAGACTGAATGCACAGTTTTCTACTTCTGAGTAGAAACTTTTCTACAGGTTTTTTATCCTATGGGGATCCTGTTAAGAGCGATCTTATTGTTGTCCCCTTACTCTTAGTTATATACACTCTTATCCTTGAGGTTCAGTACAACTGTCGTGGCCAGAACTCTTCCACTCTCTCCTTGTTCCTGCTTAGATTATTTCTAGAGTGTTTCAGTATAATCTGTGTAGAGCAATTTTGAGGGCAAGTCACTTCCTTGTAGCTTCAGTCCAGCTTCTCATACCAATAATCCTACCTAGTTAAAGCTATATTCTGGCTATCTTACTTTGTAACCTTCCAGTTATAAAGTTTTGATTTTTCACGTTTTCTTTCCCCCTAGGAACTTGGTGGTGATTCTAAGCATTTTTTTTCCTTAGCATTAATTTACAAAAATGCACATATTCTCCTCGTTTTGGTAGAAGCTGCAGCTGCCAATCATCTCTCAAACCCTGTGGGTAGCTGCTAAGCTCTATTTCAGGGGAATGTCACTGGGAAGTTTTATCACTGGGGAGCAAGAGTAAGCACAGTGTTCATTAGTTGCCAAGCTGGGGGTGCCTGGAGGCAGAAACTTCTGTTGGCTCTTGGTGTCACATGTGCCTCTAATGATGCCAGATAAGTCTGGAGATCACTAGTAAGCCTTCTGTCCTTACTGGTGTCTGTAAGGCCGTTACCTCAGGAACACCTTCCTGGACTTTACTCTTAACAGAGCTTGGCTCTACTTCCATGCCCAAGGGATAAGTATGACTAATGTAAAATATTTATTTCTTCAAACATTTGAACTGAGTAATTGCAGGCTCTCTCTATCCTGTTTCCCCCCAGGTCCTCTCTAGAGAATCCAGAACCCCGAACTCGGGCACGAGGAATCCAGCTTTTGTCACAGGTGCTACTCCAGTGTCACTCCTTGCTCCTGGAGAAGGAAGGTACTGGTATCACTAGTAGGAATGTCTTCCTGGCTTGCTGAGCCCAGGTCTCCAATGTCTATTCAAGCCAACTTTACAGGCAGGGAATAAGGGTATAAAGTATCTATGAACTACTAATTCGAGGTCTTCATTCCTCACTGGTGTATGTGGCAGAGATGATTAGAATTGAGACATAAGACACATGGATTTCAATAAAAAAAGTTAGCCAGGCATGGTGGTGGGCTCCCAGCTACTTGGGAGGCTGAGGCAGGAATCACTTGAACCTGGGAAATGGAAGTTGCAGTGAGCGAAGATCATGCCACTGTACTCCAGCCTGGATGACGGAGTGAGACTCTGTCTCAAAAAAAAAAAAAAGACACGTGGATTTCAAATGTAGCCTTAGACGGTTTTTTCAGTGTATTTTTCCCACTCTGTAAAATGAACAGGGCAGTATTTAACAGGCAGAGAGGAAAAGTAATGAAATATCAACATGCTTTGATGTCCTCAGGGGGAAAAAGGCTAAAAACTCACTCACCTTCTATAGAGGGATAGGCAAATTACAGCCTGGTTTTTCTGGGTTTTGTCGGTGGCGGGGGAGGGGGAGGGTGGGGGGGGTTGTTTGTTTGTTGTTTGGTTTTAAGGAGCAGAGACTTTAATAGGCAAGAAGGGGCAAGAAGGAAGAAGTTCCCCTGTACAGAGATGGTGGTGGAGGGGGTTGTGGGGGGAGGGGCGGGGGGGTTGTGGGGGGAGGGGCGGGGGAAGCTCCGAGGCAGAAAGAGGGAACCCCACCTGCCACAGATACTAGCTTGGTATATATACTGAGGCTGGAGGTGGTGGAGTCTGATTTGCATAGGGCTCAGGGGATTGGCTTGATTAGGCATGTCATTTACGTAGCCCTCAAAAAAACTGGCCTTCCTACCCTAACTTTTAATATGCAAATACAGGGCATCCTGATGTTCTACACACAGGATTTGTGGGGGTGGCCATGTTGCCAGAAATGTGGGGAAAGGGCAAGAATGCCACGGGTGGACCCAGTTTCTAATGGCTTGCGTTTGCATATCAAAGGTTGCCGGCCTGGCTCTAAGAGCTGGAGCTTTACAAGAAACTTTTCTTCAGAGATGCTTTAAAAAATGAAAACTTCCAAGGACCCCTTTTCTCTATCTGCCTCAAATAATTTCTTAACTCCTACAGCATTCCTCCCTGTAGAGATGCCACACTAATTGCTGTTAGGGGGTTTTGGGTGACAACTTCTTTGGCTACTTCCTGCTGAAAAGGGGCGTCAAATGGGGAACAGCTGCTAGGGCTCCTCCTGGGGTTGATCTAAGGGTCCTTAGAAGAATGGTGTGTCCATGTGTGATTCAGTTCACAGCACCATTTGGAGTTTGATTGCTTCAGTCTGATGAATGTACTTTCCCGGCCAACACACCAAAGTGATACGGCTCTGATGAGTGGAGGATCACCAGGGTTCTTGGTCCTCATGCCAGTTTAGATAAAACAACACAGACATACATGGAGTGGTTTTAAGGACCAGATAGTTTAATAGGCGAGAAGGAAGAAGCTCCCCTGTACAGAGACAGAGGCAGGGGAGGGGCTCCAAAGCCGAGAGAGGAACCCCTTTTGTTTGTTTTTTAGAGACAGGGTCTCACTGTGTTGCCCAGGCTGGCCTTGAACTCCTCCCACAGCCTCCCCATAGGTGAGCACCACATGCCCAACTTACAGCCTGTTGTGTGTGTGTGTGTGTGTGTGTGTGTGTGTGTATGTGTGTGTATTATGTCATATATATAAATTTAAAAATATATACACAGAAAAAATAATTTAGAAGACTTTGCACATAAAAAATAACACATCATACACCCTGTTTTCATAAATATAGTTTTATTGGAACATAGCTACACTCATTTATTTCCCTGTTGTCTATGCTACTTTTTTGTTAAAACAGCAGAATTGAGTAGTTGGGATAGAGACCATATCCTATAAGCCTATAATATTAACTGTCTGGCCCATTAAGAAACAATGTGTGGACTCCAGTTCTGTCAAAAGGCAGTTTTGGGCTGAGAGTGGGTTTTACTGTGGACCTATATGAGAACGGATATCAAGAAATGTTCCCCTATTTTCCTGACTGATCAAGTCAAAACACCTTCAAATGGGACAGCATAGGATATATGTCTTGATGAAAGAGAAAATTTGTAGTGGAACCCAAATAGAAACAACCATTATAGACTTAGGCAAAACTGTTGGGCCCTCCTTGTGCCTGTGTAAACTAATGGCCGAATCTGGTTTGTGCAGTGGTACACCTGATACTGTTCTATGAGAACCGACTGAAGGACCATCATCTTGTGATTCCATCTGTCCTGCAGGGTTTGAAGGCACTTGTGAGTTCTCTTTCATTTCATTACATAACGTTGTTCAAGGAAGCCCCTGTCTAGTTCTTTCCTTGCGCTTTGGGTGTGATGGTTCACATGCTGAGGAGCAGGTGCCCAAATGTGGGACTAAATTGTGTCACCAACTCTACTTCTGTTTCCCCCTAGAGAGTAAAAGTGTACTTTGGGGGACTGGAAACCAGAGCCAGCTGGAAAGAGCTGCAGAAGATGCATCAGCTTAAGAAAGATTCTCACTATTAGTACTTCTTCCTTAACCAGGTTGCTGTGATTCTCACAGTAGCTAATTAGGCCTGTTTTAGGGTTGTGTCTTGGAGGCCATGCTGCAATTCCTTCAGTGTTCACATACCTTCTTTTCTCCCCCAGAGCCTGTGTGTGGCCCTGCCCCCAGGGCTGGCTGTTTCTGTGCTTAAAGCCATCTTCCAGGAAGTGCATGTACAGGTGAGGGTTAACAGTCATGTTGGTATTTTCCTCTGTCTCCACCCCTTGACATAACTGGGATTTGATAGCAGAAATTATTGCCTTCTAAGTTCTGAATTCTTTTGGATCTTGTGAATGTTTATATGCTCTTCTTTAGCATGTTTATATGCACTTTGCGACCAGACAAGGAGAGCTGTGCATGCCATTAGATCTGACCTGTGTCCTCTTATACCTACAGAAAGTAAGGCATCCATCCATCAGGCAGGTTTGAATTATTGGCACCACTGATGTGCTGCTGAATCAATAGCCATACCCTTTCTCTGTAGTTCTTCTTAGACTGATCCTATGCTGGTGTAAAGAGCACTGTTCACTTAGAGATTATGAAGCAAGAACTAGCTGTGTCAGCTGTGGTATTCTTTATTTTCTTCACTTCCTTTCTCCCCCACCCCCAAGTCCCTGCCACAGGTGGACCGACACACAGTCTACAGTATCATTACCAATTTTATGCGAACCCGGGAAGAAGGTAAGAGGCAGAGCCTTCTGGGAAATGTCAAAAGCATGCACATCTTACTTTTTCCCCTATTAGTAGGACACATTTTACTCTGGGTTTATATAGAAGAGCTGGTATCCTGAGAGAGAATGATAAAGAGAAAGAGGTGTCCGCTCTCTCCCCAGTGAAGTAAAGGAAGAGTAGAGTTTGTTTGAGCCAGTGTTTTAAATTCTTACCTCCACAACAGTGTGTTGCACATCTCTTCACTGAGTACTCTCTTGGAATAGAAAAAGGGTCAGCCCTGAAGGGAAAGGGGAGGCAGTGTTAGCAGAGGGAGAACACAGGCCAAGGGAAATCCCACACTTTCTGTCCCGTGGGGCAGTATAGTAACCTTTTCTTTCCTTCCCAGAGCTAAAGGGCCTAGGAGCTGACTTCACCTTTGGCTTCATCCAGGTGATGGATGGGGAAAAGGATCCTCGTAATCTTCTGGTGGCCTTCCACATTGTCCATGACCTCATCTCCAGGGACTATAGCCTGGGTACATTGTGGTAGCCATGATTAGCTGGTTGCGGCTTTATCAGATGAATGAAGCTGATAAGCCAACCTCATTCTTTCTCTGTTGCCACAGGACCCTTTGTGGAGGAGTTGTTTGAAGTGACATCCTGTTATTTCCCTATCGATTTTACCCCTGTAAGTAGCACCTTCATTGATTGATTCATATATTTGTTGAGTATCTGCTATGTGCCAAGCCCTGTTCTGGGCACTGAGGGTACAGGTCAACAAAATAGACATCCCTACCCTCATTATTTTATATTTTAATAAACTAGAAGTGGAAAAGCATTTGACATATAAGGAAGGATTCAAAGCACCATGTATTTGGGGGATTCTTAAGCTCCTTAACAGTGCATTTAGTGCTGAAGGCTACAGGATGGCAAAACACTGTTCCTGCCCTTAAGGCTAAAACATTTAAGTAACAATAGGAGATTAGGTAGGAAAATGAATAGTGCTATAACTCTTCAGAGAAGACAAGAGTTCAGTGTGAGCTAGAGTAGGCAGGAACTGACTTCACAGTTGAGGTAGGATTTCAGCTGGTTTGTGAGGGATGCATAGGATATGATTCTGGAGTTGAACAGGGCATCTCAGGTTGTAGAAACAAAGTGACAAAACAAAGAAGGCACAGTTGTGCACAGTGTACAGAAGGTGTTTGCTCTGACCCTCTTGGGCCTTCCTCCCACTCTGCAGTTGAGTTCCCTTCTACTGCCAAATACTCAGAGTTTCATCACTGTGTGGGTGTGTATACTGCAAGCATTAGTGGTTCTAAAGAAATAAAAGGCATTCTACTGCAGCATGCCAAATAGCATATTGATTCTCATTGCCTTTATCGTGACACCACCATCTTTGCTATAAGGAATATCTTACCAGCTTATTTAGTTGACATGTTCCTTGGGACCACTTCTCTCCTGAAATGAATCTTTTCATCTCTCATAATTAGAATTCCTTTTTCTAACTCGGAAGAATTTATACCCTTGAAATCTTGGAAGATCCTGGTTCAGCCACCACATTCTTCTGTTTTTACTTTGGTTTTTTGTTTTTGTGTTTTTTGTTTTTTGTTATTTTTTGAGATGGAGTCTTGCTGTTGTCACCCAGGCTGGAGTGCAGTGACGAGATCTTGGCAGACTGCAACCTCCGCTTCCCTGATTCAAACAATTCTCTGCTTCAGCTTCCCGAGTAGCTGGGATTAGGGCACCCACCACCACACCTGGCTAATTTTTTTGTATTTTTAGTAGAAATGGGGTTTCACCATCTTGGCCAGGCTGGTCTTGAACTCCTGACCTTGTGATCCTCCCACCACAGCTCCCAAAGTGCTGGGATTACAGGCGTGAGCCACTGCACCTGGCCTTTACTTTATTTTGTGTTTTGTGTTGGTTTTGAAAAGATAATTACATGATTCAGAGTCCAAAAGGGTGAAAAATCTCCCTACCATCCTCTTTCTCCATAATCAACCAAGTTATCAGTTACGTTTGTATCTTTACAGAGCTTTTTCATCTCTGTATAAGCAAATGCTGTACCACCACCTCTCCAGAATCATAGTGTGCACACATGCGGGCATGTACACACACACAGACACACACACATTTCTCCTGTACTTTGCTTTTTTCACTGAACGCTATGTCTTGGAGAGTATTCCATATCAGTATATAAGTTAGCTTTTTCATTCTTTATGGCTGCATAATATTCCTTTAACCAGAAATAACGAATTAATTTCACTAGTCCTTTATAGATTGTTGCTTATCTTTTGCTGTTATAAGCAGTGCTACAACTTTCATACAAATGGGATAATGATAGAAAAAATTCCTAAAAGAAATTGCTAGGTCAAATAATATGTGCGTTTATAATTTCTGGGAGAGGAACAGTATTTCATCGTTTTGTTTTGTTTTGTTTTTTGAGACAGTCTCTCACTGGCACCCAGGCTGTAGTGCAGTGGTGCGACCTTGGCTCACTATAGTCTCCACCTCCCAGGTTCAAGCAATTCTCCTGCCTCAGCCTCCCAAATAGCTGGGATTACAGGCATACGTCACCACGCCCAGTTAATTTTTTTGTATTTTTGGTAGAGATGGGGTTTCACTATGTTGGCTAGGATGGTCTCGATCTCCTGACCTCATGATCCACCCACCTCAGCCTCCCAAAGTGCTGGGATTACAGGCGTGAGCCACCACACCTGGCCCTTCTTTTTTTTTTTTTTTTTTTTTTTGAGACAGAGTCTCACTCTGTTGCCCAGGCTGGAGTGCAGTGGCACGATCTGGGCTCACTGCAACCTCCGCCTCCTGGGTTCAAGTGATTCTCCTGCCTCAGTCTCCCAAGTAGCTGGGATTACAGGCATACATCACCACGCCCAGTTAATTTTTTTGTATTTTTGGTAGAGATGGGGTTTCACTATGTTGGCTGGGATGGTCTCGATCTCCTGACCTCATGATCCATTCACCTCGGCCTCCCAAAGTGCTGGGATTACAGGCGTGAGCCACCGCATCTGGCCGTTTTTTTTTTCTTTTTTTTTTTGAGACAGAGTCTCACTCTGTCACCCCAGGCTGGAGTGCAGTGACACGATCTGGGCTCACTGCAACCTCCACCTCCTGGGTTCAAGCCATTCTCCTGCCTCAACCTCCCAAGTAGCTAGGATTACAGGCATGCCACCATGCCCAGCTAATGTTTGTATTTTTAGTAGAGATGGGGTTTTGCCATGTTGGTCAGGCTGGTCTCAAACTCCTGACCTTGGGATCCACCCGCCTCGGCCTGCCAAAGTGCTGGGATTACAGGCGTGAGCCACCATGCCCAGCCTGATCCATTTTTTTGAAAGGTTATACAATGAGCATGATTCAGCATTTAAAGGGTAATTAAATATCTTTCATACCCCTTTACTGCCACTGTCCATTTTTCCATTAGAAACAATCACTGTTCACAGCTATTTATATATGTTCACAGAGATAATGTAGGCAAAACAAAGTTATAGATAATATTAGGAGAGTTTCTCTCATTCAAGGAGATTTTTGTATGTTCTGCATGGCAGTGTGTCAGAAGCAGAAAGCTCTTGTCAAGATATTAATTAAAACAGACACCTGGCTTTAGTGTAACTTTTTGAGCTTAACTAGGTGAGTTACAAGTATTCTTTATTATTTTATAAATTGGGGTTTTCTTTGTTGGTTTTGTTTTATTTTATTTCTGTGACAGTCTCACTCTGTTGCCCAGGCCTGAGTGCAGTGGCGCGATCCTTGCTCACTGCAACCCGACTCCTAGGTTCAAGTGATTCTTGTGCCTCAGTCACCTGAATAGCTGGGATTACAGTTGTGTGCTACCATGTTCGACTAATTTTTTTTTTTTTTTTGTATTTTTAGTAGAGATAGGGTTTTGCCATGCTGTCCAGTTTGGTCTTGAACTCCTGACCTCAACTGCTCCACCTGCCTCAGCCTCCTAAAGTGCTGGGATTACACACGTGAGCCACCATGCCCAGCCACAAATCAGTATTGATTGCGTGCCATTGTAGTGGATCTGAAGAGTTTAAGGTTTAGTTTCTTCACTATGCTTATATGCTCACTCTAAGAAGGGGTTGGCAAACTTATATTTTATGTATTTTTTTTTTGGCAGGCTCTCACTGTCAACCAGGCTGGAGTGTTTAGAGGCACCAACACAGCTCACTGCAGCCTCCACCTCCCTGGACTCTGGTGATCCTCCCACCTCTGCCTCCCAAGTAGCTGTAACTATAGGCACACAACAATTCGCACTCTTGGCTTATTATATTTTTCTGTAGAGACAGGGTTTTGCCATGTTGCCCAGGCTGGTCTTGAACTCCTGGGCTCAAGTCATCCACCTGCCTCGACCTCCCAAAGTGTTGGGGTTATAGGCATAAGCCACCATACCTGGCCAACTTTTTCTGTGAAAGGCCAGACAGTAGCTTTGTGGGTCATATGGTCTCTTCAGGTCTGCTATTATTGCACAAAAACAGCCACAGACACAGAAACAGCTTCAGTAGCTATAACTCAATAAAAGTTTTTTATGAACACTAAAATTTGAATTTCATATTTTCGCTTGTCACAAGATATTCTTTTTTTTTTTTTTTTTTAGAATAAAAAGAAAGAGAGAAAGGAAGAGGAAGAGATTTTAGAAAAAGAGAAAAGGAGAAAGAAAGAAACAGCAAAAGAAAGAAAAAATGAAAGAGGAAGAGATTTTAGAAAAAGAGAGAAAAGGAGAAAGAAAGAAACTGCAAAAGAAAG
>CAUYQU010015745.1:0-14231 GCA_963574635.1 Cheracebus regulus | reverse complement strand
CAATTCCTCCAATTATTTTAACTCTCTGCACCAATCAACATATAATCAAAATTCCATTATGCAAATGTCCTAAAATTTTTTTTTTCCAGTGACATGACTACATGCTGGCAAAGAAATAGATTTTCAGTAGAGAAGAGAACCCACAATTTGTCTTGAGAAAAGGCATTCAAGAACTTTGCAGTGTTCATAAACATTAACCGATAGCATGGGGAGAAATGGCAGATATAGGTGAAGGGGAGGAAGGCAACAAATTACACTGCCACGTGTGTACCTATGCAACAATATTGTATGTTCTTCACATGTACCCCAAAACCTAAAATGCAATAAAAAAAATAAAAAAATTTTAAAAAAAAATAAATAAATAAATAAAAATAAAAAATAAAAAAAAAAAATAAAAAAAATAAAAAAAAAAGAGTGAGCATCTTTGTCCTGCTACTGATCTTAGAGAAAAACTTTTAGTTTTTCATCATCAGTAATGAAGCTACCTGTGGGCTTGTCATATATGACCTTTACTGTGTTCAGGTACATTACTTCTTGTACCTAATTTGTTGAGAGTTTGTATCATAAAGGGATGTTGAATTTTGTCATATGCTTTTCTTTCGTTTATTGAAATGATTATGTGGTTTTAATCTTTCATTGTGTTAATGTGGTATGTCACATTTATAGATTTGCATATGTTGACCCATTCTTGCATACCAGGGGTAAATCTCCCTTGGTCATGGTAGATAATTATTTTACTGTGCTGTTGAATTTGCTTTGCTAATACTATGATGAAATTTTAAACAAAGTATTTCTTTAATTAAAAATACACACTTGTTATAAAAAATAAAATAATAACAGTGAAACTGAAGTCTTTCTCTTATCTTTGACAAGAAGAGTGCCTAAGGGTCAAAGATTAGAGGGATAAGAAAGCTGAAAGGAAAAAACAGACAAGGGTGGTGGTTCCAACTCAAGTAGTAATTATCTCATTGAACTCAGTGTGTCCCTTCATTTCTCCAGGCCTTAGTCCCCAGATCTATTGAATGTGGGTATTAGTTTATTCTTCCCTTAAACAGCTGGGTACCTTTGTAGTTATTATTACTCAGTCAAAAGTAATACATGTGAGAGATAAAAACAAAACAAAACAAACAAAAACAAAAGGCTATATATCACCTATATCAACTCTTCCTCCCACTCACAGCCTTATCCCCTCTCCTTATTGGCAACCACTGCTATCGGTTTCTTGGATATCTTTCCACAACTTTTGTAGTCATAGCCAGACATATGTATATATTTTCATTTGTGTTTTAATCAAATGGAAGAATACTGAAGACTGTATTTAGGAAGAGGAAGCAAAGCATAGTAGTTAATATAGTGCAGTCTTGGAAGCCAAACACCGTGGATTTATATCTCCTAGTTCTTTTGCTTTTGAATTTGGCCCTGTCACTGAAATTTTTATCTCCAATTCCTCGTGTAATATGAGCATGATAATACAGCCTGCCTCATAAGTATTGATATAAAGAATAAGGGACTTAATAAATAATTTACTAGCACATTCACTCAGTAAGTGATCATTAAATATGAGTTAATCTACACCTTCTTTATTTCTTTTTATGTAAGGTATATCTACCTCCATTCTTTGTAATGGATTTATATTATGACAGTGACACATAATTCATATAACCAGTCTCCTAGCGAAAACACTGAAGTTTTTAGTCTTTTGTTATTAGAAGCATTACTATAAGGAAAATCCTTTCCCAAACTGCATTTGCCCACATTTATAAACATATTGATAGAATTTTTGACAAGCTGAATTTCTGTGTTAAAAAGACTATGTACTTAAATATTGATTAGTATTGCCAAATTTACCTCCAATAATTTATCCCATTTTATTCTTCCATTAGCATTATATGGGAGCACCAGTTGGCCAACACCCATATCAACTTTATATGCCATTTATTTTGTTTTATATGTTTACCATTTCAATGTGTAAAAAATACTATCTCACTACTATATTAATTTGTATATTTTAAACTAAAATTAAAGCTATAATCTTTTCCTGCTTGTACAAGTTCTTTATATTTCTTTTTATATTAACTACCTATCTGCTATTTGACAATTTTGTGGTTTTAAGAATTAACGATCATTTTAAAACTATTTTAGACTAATGCTATTTCTCGGAAGCCTACAGAATTTTGACTCAAAGTTAATAAAGAATAACAAAATAAAATTAAAAAAACCCTCTCCTGCACTATTTTACAGAGAAGAAAACCAGTTCTCAAAGGATATAAATAACTCACATAGGTTAGAGCTAACTAGTGACAGAGCTTGCATTTAAAACCTCCCTGGCTTTTGCTCTCTTTTGTTTTCTTTTTATGGGAGCAGCTACACTGCTTTTTAGACAATATCATGTTCTAGATTTGTTTTGCTATTATACAGATATAACTGTAATCATCTCTCTACAACACTTTATTTCACTGTATAGCAGCCATATGTTTTAGATGTGGAATGGCCTATTAACTTGGCTTTCCTGTAAAAGTGTAGCATACTAATGAGTAAGTAATCTTACCAGCAGTTTCTATCTACTAAAGTTACCAAAAACTATTTCCTCTTGGGAAATAGTCACCATTTCCCAAGGAATGTCTTTACACATAGCATACAGGTTTTTATAACAGTGTCTTCCACATCTATGGCTAACTCCACAAAGTTTATTTTGTTTTAGTGTTTCTTCATTTATCACGTCTTCTTGAGAGATTAGTATATTGACATTGTATTGTATTACTTATTGTTCCAAAAATAACATACTAGGGAATAATAGGGTGAATAGATTTGTTTTTATTAAAATAAAACTTATCAGAATGTTAATTTCAGGCCAACATAGATTTGTATAAGTCAGATGTGGATCTGGCATGGGGAGCACTGGGGAAAGGGGGAAGTTTGTATATGGGGGTGTGGTGCAATGGGGTGAGTACATTACAGGATTTCCTTCGTTCTTTATTGAAACTAAGCACTTTACATTCTCATCTGTGAATAAAATGAATACTGCCATTATTTGAGTGTTACTATTTCAGACACTGTGCTAAATTTTCCACATGCATTATCTTACTTCTCAAAACACTTTCTAAGTATTATTATCTTAATTTTGTATATAAAAAAAGAATGATGTTCAGGACGCGTAAATAAGGTAATATAGTTAATATTTAATAGTTGGTAGAGCCAAGATTCAAACTCAGGACTTCTGACAGTGAATTTCACATGCATTTCACTCTATTGTGTTGCCTCTGTGAATAAAGCATATGGTCTGAACTAAGGTAATACAAAGAGACAGAAAAAGATATACTGATTCATATGTGAACAGAGGTGGCAAAAATGGAATTATTAGTCTCCAACTCTAGTAGGTCCTTGCCAGAAATCTGGATAAGGTATTCATATATCAGATGGACAATGCCCAAGATCACTGTTTCCCAAAATCATTCCAGAGAACATTGTTTAGGCTTATAGGTGATATTTTTGAAGGATTCTGTGCTCTAATAATTTATTTTTAGGTAAATCCATTTATTTAATACAAGTACAATTTTGGAAGGGCTATTTGTCAAATTCAGCTTTAACTGCCAAATCTATAGATGTGTTTAACAACAACAAAAAAGGCATTTACTCTTGGTACTTTTAGTACAGACCAAGTGTCCTGTTACATCACAAGTGCTAGTGATGCAATAGCAGATCCAAGGGCATAATATTAAAGATTTTTTTTTTTCCAACTGTGATTTAGTTGAAAAATAACATAATACAAACATATATTAATGGCTATCAAGACCACCAGTGATCTGCAGAATGCCTAGAGGCCTACCTACATAGAAGGCTGAAACTAGTAAAACAGTATTAAAATCATAATTTTTAAAAGTGTTAATTTTAGTAAAATTAAACAGGTTTATCTACTGCAGAACTTCTCAAAGTAGTAATTGTGCTAACGTGCATTTTTTTAAAGTAAGGCTTTATTAATATGTGATATTACAAACCTTAAATGTACAGTTACATCAGTTGTGGCAAATACATACCTACATCAAGATCAAGGTAGGGAATAGTTCCATCCCCTAAGAAAGTTCCCTCATGTTCCTTCTCAGTCAGTTCTACCCTCCTACTATATCAGCAACTAGTGTTCTAATTTTTTTTTCTTTTTTGAGACGGAGTCTTACTCTGCTGTCCAGGCTGGAGTGCAGTGATGCAATCTTGGCTCGCTGCAGTTGCCACCTCCTGGGTTCAAGCGATTCTCCTGTCTCACCCTCCCAAGTAGCTGGGACTATGGGGGCCTGCCACCATGCCCAGCTAATTTTTTTTTTTTCCTTGAGATGGAGTCTCACTCTGTTGCCCAGGCTGGAGTGCAATGGCACAATCTCGGCTCACTGCAACCTCTGCCTCCGGATTCAAGCAATTCTCGTGTCTCAGCCTCCCCATGTTAACACATCAATACATATGATATAATGTTTCTTGTTTCCCAATCTACTCTAACTTAGTAATTCCCTTCTTAAGAGTCTTGTGTGCCATAGATCATACCGTGGGAAACGCTGACTAATTGGAATCCCAAGTCCCTTCTAACGCTGAGCACTTAAAATTCCATGATTCTGTTACAGACCATGAAGATATAGGAGAATACTGATATATATGTATGTATGTCAATATTGTGTGTTCTTGGATTAATCTGTGATTGGTCCACTGTGTATGTGCCTAATTAAGCTCAGCGTGATATTTTCTGTAAAATGTCTTGGCGAGATTGTTGGTACATCCAAGGCATTCAACAGAAGGTTGAACTGGACCTAGCTGCACATTTGACCTAACTAAGGTATTTGTTGTAAGTGCAGATTTCTGAGACAAATTCTCAGGATTCCTGATTCTATAATTTGAAGGAAAGTTCTAGAAACAATTTTTAATGATCATTCCAGGGGTTTTGGACCATATTTGCTCCATATGTCAATAATTGGAACAAGTCTAAGATATAAAGTTAAGAAAGCCTATGAAGATGCTACAGAGTTCTTCTCAATCCTGTCCATGCACCAGTTTGTGGAGTTCTACCCAAGACCTGGGAAACTTGACCCAGTAGATCCAATGGTACTGGGAGTCGGGCCGGTGAATGTCTCCTTAGGAAAAAGAACAACAAAAAACTCTAATCTGATGTTGCTGGGTCATTAGGACCAGTGGCTTAAACGACTTCCAATTCCTTCCTTCCAATCATGTATTTTTCTACATTCTGAGTATGTCATGATTTCTCCAAATGTCCTTAGTGTGATGGCTAATACTGAGTATCAACTTGATTGGATTGAAGGATACAAAGTATTGATCATGGGTGTGTCTGTGAGGGTGTTGCCAAAGGAGATTAACATTTGAGTCAGTGGGCTGGGGAAGGCAGACACACCCTTAATCTGGGTGGGCACAATCTAATCAGCTGCCATTGTGACTAGAATATAAGTGGGCAGGAAAATGTGAAAAAAAAGAGACTGGACTAGCCTTCCAGCCTACATCTTTCTCCCATGCTGGATGCTTCCTGTCTTTGAACATCAGAATCAAACTTCTTCAGTTTTGGGATTTGTACTGGCTCTCTGTACTCCTCAGCCTGCAGATGGCCTATTGTGGGACCTTGTGATCATGTGAGTTAATACTTTATATATATATTCCATTAGTTCTGTCCCTCTAGAGAACCCTGACTAATGGAACTTATTATGTGAAGAGAAACATGGTGTGAGACTGTTTGTTCATAGTCCCAACTGTAACCTATGCTGATGAGGCTAGAATTGAGACCCTGTGCTCAGATATGGTTATCACTCTAAAAAGAAGCAGAGACAACCTGAAAAAGGTCCGAGGGGAGGGATGACAATGATAAGGGTAGTTACACACATGGCATATGAGGAATCATTGAAGGAACTGGGGTGCTTAGCTTGGAGAAGAGAAGAATTTTGTGCAGATAGGAATGTTATCTTTAAATATTCAAAAGGTTGTCCTGTTGAGGACCTACTAAACTGGCTGTTTAGGATGCTATAAAAAAGAAGACACCTCTAACAGATAGAGGGGAAAGCATTATGCTTGGGCACCTGTTAGGCCGGGGATGGTTCTGGGTATATTAAGCATGTAATTTTATTTAACAGTCATACAAAATATACAAAACAGGTACAGCTGACCCATTTTAGAAATTAGGAAATAGGCCTAGAAATGGTAATTTATTCCATGATTCTACGAAGATATAGATAATATGGCAGGCATTAAAGCTGTTCACAAATATTCCCTTTCCTCTTCTTCCAGAAACATCATAGCATTGTACTTCCCAATCTTCATCAAATCTAAGGGGAGGCATGTGGAATTTTGTAAAGCAATTATGTGATTCACCATATTCCCTTCCCTCTGCAGTGGTAATAATAAAATCATATGACAAGATGAAGCCAAGGTTCCCTGCCAATATGGATTGGACATATAGCAAAAGTGAGAAATAAACTTTTTTCTCTTATCATGAAAATCCAAGAGAAGCCTGCTAACTATATACATTCTTAGTCTATGTTCTTCATCTAGGTCATAGGTTGTATAAATTTCTATTTGTCACTGGGAATTTGGAGTTATTTGTTACTACAGGATAACTCAGCCCTTCTGGATGATAATAGCAGAAGAGTCAGAGTTAAACATAACTTATTCTTCTTCCTTTTTTTTTTTTTTTTTTAAGACAGGGTTTCACCATGTTGGTCAGGCTGGTCTTGAACTCCCAACCTCAGGTGATCTGCCCGCCTTGGCCTCCAAAGTGCTTGGATTACAGGCATGAGCCACTGCACCTGGCACTTATTCTTCTTCCTAAAACTGTGCTCTTTCCATTGTAACACAAGACCTCACCGATAACCAGTGTTAAGCTCTATAGCAATGAAAGAGAGTATTACAGTTCATTCATGCAAATATTTGATAAAAACTTGTTGTAGCTATTGTTATTGGGATTGATAAATCTAATGGCTGAATTGTAACTACCCAAAGAATTTACCTCACCCACTGCTTAGACAGAGTTGATTTATCAAGACAAGGGAATTACAATAGAGAAAGTTTAATTCACATACAACTGGTTGCATGGAAGATTGGAGTTTTATTATTGCTCAAATCAGTCTCACTAAGAATTCAGGGATTGGAGTTTTTAAGAACATTTTGGTGGGTATTTAAGCCAGTGAGTTTGGAGTGCTGATCGGTTGAGTGGGAGTTGAAATCATAGGGAGTCGAAGCTGTCCTCATACACTGACTAGATAAGCCAGCTTATCCATATGGGTGGTGCCAGCTGATTCATCAAGTGCATGCAGCATATCTAAAGCACTGATCTTTACTGTATATAGCTAGTCAGACATGTGCAGAGTGGGAGAGAGTCCCCTCCCTGCCACCAAGTATAGCAGGTAACCATCAGAGGATGGTCAGGCAGTTGTTAAACTGTCTCTCTAAAATCATATTTGGTCACAGCCAGTAACAGGGAAAGGCAGTCCCCCAATAGATAGAAAACACCTGAAACTGATAATCAGTAGCTTCCCAATAAGATCTCAGGAGTTGGGCAAGTGGGCTCAAGCATACGCAATAAGAGGCAAAATGGCAGAGTTTAACTGGTATATGACCTTCTAGGGACATTGGACTGGTAAGAGAAGAAAACCTCTAGTAAGCATGTGTACAACTCCAGTAAACACCTTGTGCATGCAGCCCTTTTCAAGTGCTGGCAGGCCACTGAGCATACAGACAGCCCATCCCAAGAAAAGAATCAGGGGAGAAGGGATGCAAGACCCTGGAAGTATGCCAACATATAAAACCCTAAGTCAGCTGCACGTGGTGGCTCACGCCTGTAATCCCAGCACTTTGAGAGGCCAAGGTGAATGGATGGCCTGAGGTCAGGAGTTCTAGATAAGCCTGGCCAACATGGTGAAACCCCATCTCTACTAAAAATACAAAAATTAGCCAGGCGTGGTGGCAGGGGCCTGTAATCCCAGTTGCTTGGGAGGCCGAGGCAGGAGAATTGCTTGAACGCAGGAGGCAGAGGTTGCAGTAAGCCAAGATCATGCCCTTGCACTCCAGCCTGGGTGACAAGAGTGAGAATTCATCTCAAAAAACAAACAAAAAACCCAAGTCAAAGGTTAAATGTGGCACTTGATCTCTCAAGTCACCTGCCTGGCCCTCTTCTAAGTATATTTTACTTCCTTTCATTCCTGATCTAAAACTTTTTAATACACTCTTACTCCTGCTCTTAAATTTACCTCAGTCTCTCCTTCTACCTTATGACCCTCAGTTGCATTCTTTCTTCTGAGGAGGCAAGAAATGAAGTTGTTGCAGACATGTACAAATTCACCATCAGTAACATACGTTGGTGCAAGTCTTAGAGCAAGAGTGAAAACTTATTAAAAAGCTGTAAAGCAAAAATGAAAGGACATAGAGTACAATTGGAAGAGGCCAAACAGGTGACATAAGAGAACAAGTGCACAGCTTGACCTTTGACTCGGGGTTTTATTCATTGCCATTCTTCTGGCGTCTCAATTTTCTCCCCCCTTATTGTTCCTTGGGATGGGCTATCTATATGCACAGTGGCCTGCTTGCACTTGGGAGTGGCTCCATGCACAGTGTGTTTAATGGAGTTGTACACATGCTCACTTGAGACATTCTTTCCTTAATGTTCCTAGAAAGTCATATACCAGTTAAACCCTGCCATTTAACCTCTTAATGAGCATGCTCGAGCCAACTCACCCAACTCCTGAGATCTTATTAGGAAGTTGCTGATCATCAGCTTCAGGTTTTTTCTATCTATTGGGGGCTGCCTTTCCCTGGCACTGACTGAGACTAACAACTGCCTAATCAACACTTGATGATGCCCTGACATTCCTTTTTGCCAGGGGTGGGGTGGGGGTCTCTTCTGCCCTGCTCATGCCTGACTAGCTACCTACTGTAACAATCCTAGGGTTTACAGTAATGATATTATCCCCAGAAACAATTTGGCAAGGGTCAGAATATTGTAGCTTCCAGCTGTGTGACTCCTAAACCATAGTTTCTAATCTTGTGGCTAATTTATTAGTCCTACAAAGGCATGCTAGTTCCCAGGCAAGAGGGGGCTTATTTTGGAAAAGGAATATTATGACTTTTGTTTTAAAGTTAAACTATAAACTAAGTTCCCCCCAAAGTTAGTTTGGCTTACACCCAGGAACGAACAAGGACAGCTTGGAAGTTAGAAGCAAGATAGAGTTGGTTAGGTCAGATCTCTTTCACTGTAAGAATTTTCCCAGTTGTGATTTTGCAATGGCAGTTTCAGAATGGTCTCTTCCAACTCTAATATTCTATGAAATCCTGAATCTTTGACAGGTTGTAGAACCCAATTGCAAAATCAGTGTGGGTGTGTGTGTGTGTGTTGTTAACAACAAATAGTTCCTCTTCAAAGGGCTTCAGTTTCTATTTCTTTGTTCTATTCTAAAAAGTAATCTTACTCATTCATCTATTAGCCCTCCCTATCTCTGCTGTGACCAAACATGCCCAAGCATTTCCCTTCACCTATGTACCTGTCCTTACCTCCCTTGATGATGTCAACAATAGCCAATCAGAATTAGCCTAAATTGTGCGGTCCAACACCAGTCCACAGGGAGGACAGAAGAACAAAGTCTGCATTCAGAAAAAAAAAAACTCCTGCTCTTTTCTAAGTGCTCTCCCTTGCCTCTGCCTTGCATGCAGGAGATGTCCTTCTGGAGAAGTAAATTGCCTTGCTGAGAAAACTTTTGCTTAAGGGTTAGTTACATTTTTTGGCACCGAGAATTTTACTTCTAACGTGTGTGTGTGATCATCCTTTTATAGGCCTAATGCATATCCACTTTTTGTGGACCTTTTCAATTTGTCTGTTTAGGAAAATAGAAGTTCTGCTTTTTTTTTTTTTTCTAATAGCCGTAAAATTTGGCACCAAGTCACGAGGACCTTTTATTCCTAATGACTTCCCTGAGGTGGGGGCAGGGGGGAAGTGTTTGCATTTTAGCTCATTGTTTTCTGGAGCATAATACATTGTTAGATTTATTTATAATTTTGAGGGTTTGCTTCTCCCTGCTGGTTCTCAAAGTTGGGTGCTATCCCAAAATATGTTTATCCATTTCATGTCATAATGGGGCCATGGGGATGATTTCTAGTTTGAGACCTCTTCATCACTATAATCATTTTAATGTCATCATTGAAGGAGATATGCTCTTAGGAGTGACTTCATTAGAGCCAAAATGTGATGGCAATGAAGAAATATATTTATCACATTCTTATCCTCTCATACTTTACTCTTACTTCTTTTATTGGCTTTTACTTATGTAACTCATCCAATTGCAGAGACATTTTTTAAGAAAATGAAAGGACTGTATTTAAATAAGCTTTACAAAAAACAGAAGTCACAAAATTATAACATACATTATTGGCAGCATCCTTGAAGATGGCTTTCAGTGCATAGGATGGGGAATGTCTACAAACAAAGACTTATCCTCATGTCTTTGGAACAAAATCTGAAAATATCACTCTAAAATGGAACAAATTCCTCTTGGGCAATATGAGACATCTTCAAAATAAACTATCATGGCCAGGTGTGGTGGCCCATGACTATAATACCGTTACTTTTGGAGGCCGAGATTATGAGTGGATCACAAAGTAAAGAAATTTTAGACCATCCTGGCCAACATGGTGAAACCTAGTCTCTACTAAAGATACAAAAAATATCTGGGCGTGGTGGTGCGCACCTGTAGTCCTAGCTACTCAGGAGGCTGAGGCAGTAGAATCACTTGAGCCAGAGAGGCAGAGGTTGCAGTGAGCTGAGATCGTGTCACTGCATTCCAGCCTAGTGACAGAGAGAGACTCCGTCAAAAACAAAACAAAACAAAACAACCATGATGAATGGCATGAAAATCTGGCATTATTGAGGTACTGAGGAAAGGCTACATCCTACATCTCTACCATGAAGATCAGAGTATTTCTTAATCAAATACTTAAATCAGAGTGCCTTTCGATCTAATTAATGTCACCAGAGTATGTGTGAGCTTAGAAATGTAGATACACAGTTCGCCAAAATATGTTTGGTGCTCTTGCTGATAAGATACTCTGAGAAAAACAAGTTCCATGGTCAAGTTGCTAAAACATATCTACCCCTCAAAGCTTCAAAAGGCATATTAGCATAGCAAAGATAATAAAAGGACATATAGAAAAGACACCTCTTTAGCTTTGTTTAACCCAGCTTTTGCTAAATGTATTTTCTAATGAACCATTTAAAAAAGAAAAATACTCATTGAAACAGACAAATAAACATATTTTGGCAAATACCCAGTTAAGGAAAAACAAGCCATAAATAAATTGTATTTTGTAAGTGTAAAAAGAGTAATAGGCTTGGCATGAAAATTCTGCTTTTCACTTGTATTACATTTAAGAACTTACTGATTTTTTTCTGTGAGCCTCAATATCTTCTTCTATAAAATGGAAATAAAAATGTTGAGTGATATAAGTTATTCAGACCTAGGAAGGCAGTCGCACATAGTGGTTAAGCCCAAAGATTCTGGAGCCATACCTACTGGGTGTGAAATCTGGCTACACCTCTGCTTACTTATACAATGTTAGGCAAGTTATTGAAGCTTACTTTTATTTTTTCACTTTTAAAATGGAAAAGTAATAGTACCTGCTGTCAATCAAGGAAAATGACCAAGGCAAGTCTCAATCATTTTAGGAGGTTTATTTGTCAAAGTTAAGGACATGCACCCAGGAGACAGATCTATGCCTTTCTCCAAAGATGATTTTCAGGGCTTCAATATTTAAAGGAGAAAGCCTGAGATATTGAGATATAAACAGTTTTCATGTGAGAGGGTAGAAGAGGAAAATAATCATACATGCCATTGTCTGGCTAAGAGAATGTACAATTGTACATAAGATAATCTAGACAACAGGGCAGAGTAAACAATCAGATATGTATTTGTCTCACGTAGGCAGAGGGATAACTTTGCGTTCTGGTTCTGTCCTGTTTCTCAACAGCTGTGAAGATAAGCTATCTATTTACATTGCCATGGTAAACTTCAACTTTAGGGTAAAGACATTGAGGCCCACAACAAATTTCCCTGTGGGAAAAAATATGAGAGAGGTAGGTAGTTTTTCATCTTTGTAGCCATCTTATTTAGGAACAAAAATTGGAGGCAGGTTTGCATGACCCAGATTCCAGCTTGAATTTTCCCTTTGGCTTAGTGAGTTTGGGGTCCCAAGATTTATTTATTTTTTCACACTGCCAAAGAGGTTTTCTCTGAATATTAAATAGTATTAAAGTACTTTGAGTGAGCATTTCACTCAATATAAGCTGAGGACTAAGCTCTGATTTTTTTTTTTTTGATCTTGCCCAAATTCCTATCTAAGAGATCTGGGGAATCATACCCTACAAACCATTAATTATCATCAGATGGGTTTTAGTTAACCTTTATATATCATAGCTTACTTTCCAATCTGGCTCTGGCATAACATTACATGACAAAGAAGAAAATCAAAATATTTTACCCAAAACATATTTCTTTGCCATGTTTTGAAATGGTCCTGCAAGACCATCCTTTGTGGGGGAAAATTTGCATCTGTAAAGAATCTCTATTAACATAGCTAGATCTTTTTCTTTCGGGCTCTCCCAATCCTGAAGAGATTAACTGACAGTCTAGCATCTTTTTGTCATCTATTGTCTCTTAGGGCAGTCACTATGAGACTTCAAAAGAACCCTGGTCTCTGCAATCTTTTATCTTAACCTGAACATTTCCTTTCCAATAATCCCAGACAAACTCAACCAATTATAAACCAGAAAATGTTTAAATTTACCTATTGCCTGGAACCCCCTCTCCACCACTAAGTTCAAATTGTCCCACCTTTCTGGACCAAACCAATGTATTTTTCAAACATATCTGATTGATGTCTCAGAATCACTTTAGGGTAAAGATGCTTTAGGGCATGATGTCTCATACAACCATAAAATGTATAAAATCAAGCTGAAGCCAAATTCCCTTGAGTACATATTCTTGGGAACTCCTGTGGGCTTTGTCACAGGCCATGGTCACTCATATTTGGCTCAGGAGAAATCTCTTCAAATATTTCAGAGTTTGGCTCTTTTCATTGAAAAGCTGTTGTTTTGGCTTTACCAAATACCTGGGTCATTGTAACTGCTCATGTATGGTAGTTAAACCTCAATCAGAGAGAAACATGTTGACAGAAGGGAAGGAGTCTGTAGGAAATCTATGGGAAAATGTAGAGAGAAAACCCAAGGGAAGAATAGTTCATACTTATTCAGCAGCCTGGTATATGGCTGCTTTGATCACTGCCCACAGATATTTTCTTACCCTTGACAGGTTAGCTGATAGTGCATCAGTCTGTCACAGTTGAAGGATACTGTTAAAATTCTCTGTGTTTCACCTTCTGGCCACCTTCACACTCATCAAACACTCCTCTATAAAACACTCCAAGAATCATTCTTATAAGGTAGAGACACAAGTTAGGATAATTTCCTCTACAATATTTCTGCATCAATACTAGCTCCTAAGGTACATTTAAATATTATTTGTAGTTGCCTATTTCTCACAGAGATTGACTGTGAGGAAGCTCATAGTGAAAGTACATTGATAGAGTGGCTTAAATATCAAGACGAGCTCAAAAACCAGAGAGAGATGGGGAAGATAATTGTACTAGGAAAAGGGAAAGATATAATTATTGTAATTAAGCACTAATTTTAACCCTGAAGACATTAAGATCTGAATTCAGTTACTTTTCAAACTCAGTCACTGTTCTATGTTTTATTTTTTTATTTTTATTTTTTTTCAGAGTTAAAGGAGACATTTACTTTGAATGTACACAAGTAATGCTATTCTTTTTTTTTTTTAGGTTTTTCATTATCTAATGTTTTCTCTCTTTCTATATATATGTGTATATATATGTATACATATATATATATATATATAATTGCATTTTAGGTTCTGGGGTACATGTGAAGAAAATGCAGCATTGTTGCACAGGTACATACATGGCAATGTGGTTTGCTGCCTCCATCCCCATCACCTATATCTGGCATTACCCTCCATGTTATCCTTTCCCAACTCCCTACCCCCCACTGTCCCTCCCCTAGTCCCCCAACCACAGACCTCAGAGCCAGAGTTTCACCATATTGGCCACGCTGGTCTTGAACTCCTGGTCTCAAGTGATCCACCTGCTTTGACCTCCCAAAATGTTGGGATTCCAGGCATAAGCCACCACACCTG
>CAUYQU010015744.1:0-39913 GCA_963574635.1 Cheracebus regulus | reverse complement strand
TTTGTTTGTTTTTGAGATGGAGTCTTGCTCTGTCACCCAGACTGGAGGGCAGTGGCACGATCTCTACTCACCGCAACCTATGCCTCCCAGGTTCAAGTGATTCTTCTGCCTCAGCCTTCCAAGTAGCTGGGACTATAGGTGCCCACCACCATGCCTGGCTAATTTTTGTATTTTTAGCAGAGATGGGGTTTCACCATATTGGCCAGGCTGGTCTCCAACTCTTGACCTTGTGATGACCTTGTGATCCGCCTGTCTTGGCCTCCCAAAGTGTTGGGATTACAGGTGTAAGCCACTGTGCCGGGCCCTTTTTGTTGTTGTTGTTGAGACAGAATCTCGCTCTCTCACCCATGCTGGAGGGCAATGGCATGAACTCAGCTTGCTGCAATCTCTGCCTCCCGGGTTCAAGCAATTCTCCTGCCTCAGCCTCTTGAGTAGCTGGGATTACAGGCACCTGCCCTACCCAGCTAATTTTTTGTATTTTTAGTAGAGACAGCGTTTTATCATGTTGGGCAGGCTGGTCTTGAACTCCTAACCCAGGTGATTCACCTGCCTTGGGCTCCCAAAGTGTTGAGATTACAGGCGTGAGCCACCAGGCCCAGCAAGGGTTTTTCTTTCTTATATTTTCTTCTAGAAGTTATATAGTTTTAGGTTTTACATTTGACTTGATTCTTAACTCTGATGTGAGGAGTTGAGGTTATTTATTTATTTAGCGTATGGATGTACAATTATTCTAGACTATTTGTTGAAAAGTCTATCCTTTCTTCAGTGATTTGCTTTTACACCACGGTGTGATTCTATTTCTGGACTCTGTTTTTTTTTCAGACTCTGTTTTTTTTTTTCAGATGGAGTTTTCCTCTTGTTGTCCAGGCAGAAGTGCAATGGCACCATCTCAGCTCACTGCAACCTCTGCCTCCTGGGTTCTAGTGATTCTCCTGCCTCAGCCTTTCAAGTAGCTGGGATTACAGGTATGCACCACCACACCTGGCTAATTTTTGTATATTTAGTAGAGATGGAGTCTCTCCATGTTTGCCAGGCTAGTCTCGAACTCCTAACCTCAGGTGATCTTCTGGCATCGGCCTCCCAAAGTGCTGGGATTACAGGCGTGAGCCACCATGCCCGGCTTTCTGGATTCTATTATGTTCCATAGATGTATCTATCTGTCTTTACACTGATACTTCACTGTCTTGATTACTGCAGCTTTATGGCAACTTTTGAAACCAGATAATGGGAGTTCTCTAACTTTATTCTTTTTATTTTTCTTTTGATTTATTATTATTTTTGAGAGTGAGTCTTGCTGTGTCACCAGATTGGAGTGCAGTGGTGTGATCTCGGCTCACTGCCACCTCTGCCTCCTGGGTTCAAGCGATTTTCCTGCCTCAGCCTTCCGAGTAGCTGGGACTACAGGTGTGTGCCACCACCCTGGCTAATTTTTGTATTTTTTAGTAGAGATGGGGTTTCACCATGTTGGTCAGACTGGTTTGGAACTCCAGACCTCAAGTGATCTGCCTGCCTCCCCCTCCCAAAGTGCTGGGATTAGAGGTGTGAGCTACTGTGTCCGGCCTATTCTTTTAAAAAATTGTTTTGGTTATTCTAGGCCTTTTTTGTATACATTTTTAGGATCAATGTGTTAATTTCTATATAAAAACTTACAGATATTTTTATTGGGATTGCATTAAACTTGCAGATCAATTCAAAGTGAGTTAGTATCTTAACAACATTGAGTCTTCCAATCCAGGAACTTAATATATCTCTCCATTCACATATGTCTTTAATTTCTCTCATTAATGGTTTATACTTTTCAGCATACAAATTTTGCACATATTTTGTTAGTTTGATTGGAAGATATTTTATGTTTTGTTTTATTTTATTTTATTTTTGAGTTGGCGTCTCACTCTGTCAGGCTCTTGCCTGGCTGGAGTGCAGTGGCACTCTCTCGGCTCACTGCAACCTTCACCTCCTGGGTTCAAGTGATTCTCCTGCCTCAGCCTCCTGAGTAGCTGGAACTACAGGTGTGTGCCACCACACCCAGCTAATTTTTGTATTTTCAGTAGAGACGAGGTTTCACCGTGTTGACCAGGATGGTCTCTATCTCTTGACCTGGTGATCCACCTGCCTTGGTCTCCCAAAGTGTTGGGATTACAGGCGTGAGCCACCGAGCTCGGCCCTATTTTTTTTTTTTTTTTTTTTTGAGACAGAGTCTTGCTCTGTCACCAGGCTGGAGTGCAGTGGCATAATCTCAGTTCATTGCAACCTCCACCACCCAGGGTCAAGCAATTCTCCTGCCTCAGTCTTCTGAGTAGCTGGAACTACAGGCTCATGCCACCACGCCCAGCTAATATTTGTATTTTTAGGAGAGACAAGGTTTCACCATGTTGGCCAGGATTGTCTTGATCTCCAGACCTTATGATTGGCATGCCTCAGGCTCCCAAAGTGCTGGAATTACAGGCTTGAGTCTCTGCGACCAGACTGATATTTTATGTTTTAAATTTGATTGTAAATAATATTGCTTTTTCAGTTTCAATTTTCAATTGTTCATTGCTAGTATATAGAAATGTAATTTTGTGAGGCTAAGTGCTCTGAAAAAAAAAAGAAATGTAATTTTGTAAATATTTATAATCATTTATCATTTATCCTGCAATCTTGCTAAATTCTCTTATTAGTTCTAGTGGCTTTTTTGTAGGTAGATTCTTTGGGATTTTTTTTTTTTTTTTTTTTTTAAGACACAGGGTCTCACTCTGCTGCCCAGGCTGGAGTCCAGTGGTGATCATAGCCTTGAACTCCTGGGCACAAGTTATCCGCCTGCCTTAGCCTCCCAAATAGCTGGGACTACAGGTGTGCACACTGCCCATGGCTGGGATTTTCTAAATAGATAATAATTTCATCTGTGAATAAAGGTAGTTTTATTTTTTTCTTTTTCCATCTATATGCCTTTTATTTCTTTTTCTTGATGTATTGCACTGGCTAGCACCTTCAGTACAATGTTGAATAAAACTGATGAGAACATACCTACAGGGAAGAGGCAAGAAAGAAAGAAAGAAAGAAAGAAAAAGAAATGGTGAGAGCAAACGTCACTGCTTTGTGCCTGACCTTGTGGAGAAAGTAGTCATTCTTTCACTATTAAGAATGATTAACAGGTGCAGTGGCTCATGCCTGTAATCCCAACATTTTGGGAAGCAGAGGTGGGCAAATTGCTTGAGTCCAGGAGTTTAAGAGTAGCCTGGGAAACATGGCAAAACCCTGTCTCTATAAACAATAAAAATATGGCTAGGTGTGGTGGCTCACACTTGTACTCCCAGCACTTTGGGAGGCCGAGGCAGGTGGATCACTTGTCAGGAGTTTGAGACCAGCCTGGGAAACATGGTGAAACTCCATTTCTACTAAAAATACAAAAATTATCTGGGTGTGGTGGTGTGTGCCTGTAATCCCACCTGCTTGGGAGGCTGAGGCAGGAGAATCTCCTGAACCTGAGAGGTGGAGGTTGCAGTGAGCCAAGATTGAGCCACTGCACTCTAGCCTGGGCAACAGAGAGAGACTCCATTTCAAAAGTAAATAAATAAATAAACAAACAAATAAAAATAAATATTAGCCAGGTGTGGTGGTGCACACCTATAGTCCTAGCCACTCAGGAGGCTACTCAGGTGGTAGGATCGCTTGAGGCCAGGGAAATCTGGGCTGTAGTGAGCTGTGATTGTGTCACTGCACACCAGCCTGGGCAAGAGTGAGACCTTGTCTCAAAAAAAAGGAAGTATATGTTTTTCCCAAGTATTTGGAGATTTCCCAGGTATTACTATGCTATTGATTTTTAGTTTAAGCCTTTTATGGTCAGAGAACATAGACTGTGTGATTTCATTTCTTTTACATTTAGTGAGTTTTTTTGGACCCAGAATGTGGCCTGTTTTGATGAATGCTCATGTGCAATTAGAAAGAATGTGTAGTCTGTTGTTGGGTGAAATTTTATATGTATCAGTGAAATCCCATGGTTGATTATGCTATTTAGGTCTTCTATATACTTACTGATTTTCTGTCTATTTGTCTTATTAACTGCTGAGACAGGAATTTTGAAGTCTCCAAGTATAATTTTGGATTTGTCTATTTTTCTTTTCAGTTTACCAATTTCTGTCTTATGTTTTTAAAAACTCTATTGTTGGATGCCTACACATTTAGGTTGGTTACATCTTCCTGATGAAGTGGCCCCTTTATCCTTTATCCCAGGTATATTCCTTGTTTTGAAGTCTACATTGTCTGATATTATTTTATTTTTGAGACGGATTCTCACTCTGTTACTCAGGCTGGAGGGCAGTGGTGCAATCTTGGCTCACTGCAACCTCTGGCTCCTGGGTTCAAGCAATTCTCCCGCCTCAGCCTCCTGAGTAGCTGGGATTACAGGTGTGCACAACCACGCCCAGCTAATTTTTGTATTTTAAGTAGAGACGGGGTTTCACTATGCTGGCCAGGCTGGTCTCAAACTTCTGGCCTTGTGATCTGCCCGCCTTAGCCTCCCAAATTGCTGGGATTACAGACGTGAGCCATAGTGCCTGGCATACTTTGTCTGATATTTGTATGACTTTCGTCTAATTTGCCCCTTGTCAGTCAATGGCATCATTGTCCAATGAGTCATCCAAGGCAGAATCATAGGTGTCATCTAGACATGTCCCGTTCTCCACCAGCACATCAATCCATTATCAAATCATGCCAATTTTACCTCCTAGATGACTTAAATCTTTGTGCTCCTCTCCATTCCCACAGTCAGCGCCCTCGTCTAAGTTATGATTGGATTCGCTTTTGCTTGGCCTGCTCTATTAGTTTACTAACGTGTCTCCTTGAATCCATTCTGGTCTAATCTGCTCTCCACATTGCAAGTAGGCAGGACTTTAAAAAAAGGAAAACACAAATTAAGTCACCCTCCCAAATCTAATTAGGTCTAGTTAACTCCTGCAATTCTTAGGGTGAAGACCCAACACCTTAGGGTGGCTGACAAGGCTTGTCAGGCTTGGGTCCTCCCTACCTCTCCTGTCTCCTCCTGTACCTTTCTCCCTCATGATCTGGCTACACTGGCCTTCGTTCTGTTCCTGGAACATGTCATATTCCTGTTTTCCCAGGGCTTTGCACATGCGATTTTCTTTTCTTTTCTTTTCTTTTTTTTTTTTGAGATGGAGTCTTGCTCTGTCGCCCAGTCTGGAGGGCAATGGTGCAATCTCGGCTCACTGCAACCTCTGCTTCCCGGGTTCAAGCGATTCTCCTGCCTCAGCCTGGCAACAGAGTGAGACTCCATCTAAAAAATAAAAAGAGAAAAGAAAAGAAGAAAAGAAGAGCCTTGTAGGCCTTGAAGCGTTTGCACTGCCCTGCTTTTCAACTTTGTTGTGCACCAGCTATGCTAGGGAGCATGTCATGGTGCAAGTGCCAATATCATCACAGACCTGCAGATTAATACTCTCTGGGATTGGGGTGGGATCTCTATTTATAACAAGTTCCCTAGGAAAGTACCAAAAGCTGAGGGAAACTATTTTTCTGCGTACACACTGAAGCTTGAAATGGGGAAGTGTCATGATCAGAATTGCATTTTGACAAGACCATTTTAGCTGGATGTCTTGGAAAGATTTGAAAAGACAAGAGTGGATTACTGCAGTCATCTAGATAAGTAGCAATGACTGCTCAAACTAAGAGAGAATCAGTGGAAAGATAAGGAAGAAAGTAGATTCAACGGAAATTTAGGGGCTGGGTGCAGAGGTTCATGCCTGTAATGCCAGTACTTTGGGAGGCCAAGGTGGGAGGATGGCTTGAACCCAGGAGCTCAAGACCAGCCTGGCAACATAACAAGACCCTGTCTCTACAAAAAATAAAAATATTAGCCAGGTGTGGCGATGCATGCCTGTAGTCTCAGCTACTCAGGAGGCTGAGGTGGGAAGATCGCTTGAGCCCAGGAGGTATAGGCCTCAGTGAGCTGTGATTGTGCCACTGCACTTCAGCCTGGGTGACAGAGCAAGACTTTGCCTCACAAAAAAAAAAAGGAAAAAAATTAAAAAAAGGGAAGTTTAGAAGATAGAATTGGTGGCTGGGTGCAGTGGCTCAACGTCTCTACTAAAAAAATTCAAAATTAGCCAGGCATGGTGGCGTATGCCTGTAATCTCAGCTACTCAGGAGGCTGAGACAGGAGAATCGCTTGAACCTGGGAGGTGGAGGTTGTGGTAAGCTGAGATCATGCCATTGCACTCCAGCCTGGGAAATAATAATGAAACTCCATCTAAAAAAAAAAAAAAAAAAAAGTAGAATCGGCAGTTCTTGGTGTCTAATTGGATGTAAGGGGAAAGAAGCCACAATAATAGCAACAATAACTAACACTTACTGAGCGTCTATGATGTATCAGGCACCCTTCTATGTGCTTTACACATAACACATTATTTAACACAGCAACCCTGTGCGAGAGGTTCTAGTACCATCCTCAGCGCTTTAGCTGATTCCAGGCTTCTTGCTTTGGAGGCAGTGATGTCCACCAGGCAGGAATTATGAGAGGAAGTGAGGCCTGGAGGATGGCATTGGATAATGACTTGAGTTTGGAACCTGTGAGTTTGAGGCTTGGGTGGGACATCCAGGCAGCAATTGGAAACATGGGTCTGTAGCTCTGAAGAGTCTGGAGATGCTGATCTGAGAGTCTTCATCCCTAAGAGTGGATGGGAATTGGTCAGAAGAGGTGGAGGCAGGGAGGTGGGATCCTAACATTCAAGGCCAAGGCTCTTAATCTGGCTTCTGTGGGTGGTTTTCATGAGCACATGTGCCCCTTGAGCTGTATGGGAGATGCCAGCAATCTGTGATTCTGCATTAGAGTCTCAAAGGATTGCACAGCCCACTACGAAGATTAAGGATTACAGGTGTAAGTGGTGAGCAGATTAAAAGGATTCAAGAAACAAGACTGGAAAGGAGTGGCCAGAGAGATAGCAAGACATGCAGAAGGCAGTGTCAGGAGGCCAAGGGAATGGCCTTTTAAGAAAGGAGGCGGCGCTGGGCATGGTGGCTCAGGCCTGTAATCCAAGCACTTTGGAGGCCAAGGTGGGTGGATCACCTGAGGTCGGGAGTTCAAGACCAGCCTGACCAACATGGTGAAACTCTGTCTTTAAAAAATAAATAAAAAATATTTTAAAAAAAAATTAAATAAAATAAAAAGAAAGGAGGAATCAGGCTGGGCGCGGTGGCTCACGTCTGTAATCCCAGCACTTTGGGAGGCTGAGGTGGGCAGATCACGAGGTCAGGAGATTGAGACCATCCTGGCTAACACTGCGAAACCTTGTCTCTACTAAAAACACACACAAAAATTAGCCTGGCATGGTGGCATGTGCTTGTAGTCCCAGCTACTTGGGAGGCTGAGGCAGGAGAATCTGCTTGAACCTGGGAGGTGGAGGTTGCAGTGAGCCAAGATTGCGCCACTGCACTCCAGCCTGGGCGACAGAATGAGACTCTATCTCAAAAAAAAAAAAAAAAGAGAGAGAAAAAGAAAGGGGGAGTAGTCAGTGAAATCCACTATTACAGGGAGGTAGGGAAGAAAAGGTTTGAAAAGAGTCCATCAAATTTGGCTAGGAGTTGATCATTGGTCTGGTCATTTCCATGGATGGTGGCTGGGCTGGGGTGTAGGAGGAGGGGAAAATTTCGAATGAGTATGGCCTCCCCTCTTGGGAGCCTTGGCTGTAGAGGCAAAGAGAGAGGGCTGTAGTGGGTGCGTGACATGGGTCAATGATAATTCTCTTTCATTTTTTGTTTTTGTTTTGTTTTGTTTTTGAGATGAAGTTTCGCTTTTGTTGCCCAGGCTGGAGTGCAATGGCGTGACCTCAGCTCACTGGAATCTCTGCCTCCTGGGTTCAAGTGATTCCTTGCCTCAGTCTTCCAAGCAGCTGGGATTACAGGCACCTGCCACCACGCCCAGCTAATTTTTTGTGGTTTTAGTAGAGATGGGGTTTCACCATGTTGGCCAGGCTGGTCTTGAACCCCTGACCTTAGATGATCGCCCACCGTGGCTTCCCAAAGTGCTGGGATTACAGGTGTGAGCCACCGCACCGGCTGAGCACTGCCTGCTCTAGAGTCTGCCTGTCTCTGGTCACAGTTGAGAAGACACGGGGAGGGAGTGGGGGAAGAGAAGAACATGTGTATCTGTAAAGCGGGTGGCTTCTCAGGACTACCCCTCCCTGGAATTCAGGTTCAGCTCTGCCCACAAGGGGGTGCTCCGTCAGAGAAGACCTGAGTGGCATGTTGTGGCCAGTGACCCAGTTGGGAGGAGAGCAGCAGGGCCCTCCAGTCGGTCGGGCACTCACGACTCCGCCCCTGGCCAGGACCTTTGCTCCCAGCCCCGATGGCTCTGGCCTTGTTGCCATGGCCACCCCTTAGTTTGGGACAAACAGAGCTCGTCCTCCTCCTGTTCAGCCTCCTAACACCTAAGTGTCTCCCTAGGGACAGGCAGGAATTCCAAATGTCCAGTCTCCCCACCCCTCCCCTGGGGAGGCCCAAGGGTGGTGAGTCACTGAATCTGGGCCCCTGTTCACTGTCTCACTGTTCTTTGGCTTGTCCTGCTGCTTCCTCGGGCCCACCTACGTCCTTTTGGAGTTGGGGAGGGGTGGAGATAAGGGTTGGGACTCTCCTGGGTCTAGCAAACTGAGTGGTGGCGAAGGGGAAGGGACCTTCCTGTCCTGAATAGCCTCCCTGAGCTGTGCCCAGGATGTGGATGCCCTCCTGAGACTTAGCTCCCAGCCCTGGTATCCATGAAACAATCACAGCTCCTTTCCTCCCTTGGGGGAATCCTTGGGGTCCAGGATAAGGGACAGAAGATAGGAAAAAGGCAATGTGGGAGAGAGGAGAAAGGGTGAGAGTAGAGAAGAGGACTCATGGAATATAATTGAATAATTCATTCATTCTCTCGTGAATTAAACAAGTTCCTGTGCTGGGTGTGGAGAGAAGCAGAAACGTGTAAGACATGACCCTACTGTTTTTTTCTCTTTTTTTTTTAGTTGCTCTCGTGTTGCCAGGCTGGAGTGCAATGGCATGGTCTCGGCTCACTGAAACCTTCACCTCCCAGATTCAAGTGATTCTCCTGCCTCAGTCTCCTGCGTAGCTGGGATTACAGGTGTCCACCACTACGCCCGGCTAATTTTTGTATTTTAGTAGGAACAGGGTTTCTCCATGTTGGTCAGGCTGGTCTTGAACTCCCAACCTCAGGTGATCCACCCTTCTCAGCCTCCCAAAGTGCTAGAATTACAGGCGTGAGCCACCACAACTCGCTGACATGCCCATGCTTTTGAGGAAGATGCCTTGGGGCTGATGTCTGGGCCCTGAACTTAGGGTCCAGGACTCTGGTTTGAGCCCTGACTACTACTTGCTGGGCATATTTCTTCTCAGAGCCTGGATTCCTCATCTGTAAATAAGGATTAGAATACTGAATTCCCAAAGTCCTTGTAAGGGTCAAATGAGACAAATATGGAGAATGCCTCATTAATAGTGGATGTTCAATTCCTGCTAAATGACTGTGGATCCAGTTTACAATCAGGGAGGGGCGCTCAGACGTGCCCACAGCAAGTGTAACCCAGCCCAGGGGTGTAACAAAGCCCTGTTCTTGGGGTCTGTATAGGAGTGGCCACTTCCAGCAGAGGTGATTGGGGCAGGCTTTGTGGGGAGGTGCCTGATGCATGATTTTCATTCAGCAAATGTTTGGGGAATGAATGGGGTGAGCTGGAGCCAGGGCTTGCAGGAAGGGTAAGGTTTCAACAGGTGCAGATGACAAGGAGATGCTTCAGGAGAGGAGGGCACAGCCCTGGGGGTGGGGTGGGGAGGGAAGCTAGTTCCAGGTGGGGAGGGGTAAGCCTCAGCCACCAGATGAGGAATTTGACCTTTATTCTGAAGGCAACGGGAAGCTCTGAGCTGGGGAGTGACAGGATCAAAGCAGTGTTTGTAGAAGCTCAATCTGGCTGGGCAGTGGAGAGGATACCTGAGCGAGCAGGAGAGGCGGTGGGGGGCAGGGGCACACCAGGCAGAGGGAGAGTGTGTACGTGTCTAGGAGGCTCAGGGCAGGCAATGATGCCACCTACCCCCTTCCACACTGCAGAGGGGGCCTCTCACACCAGCCTGTCTCCAGGGCAGTTCTCACCGGCCTGCTGGGAGGGAGCTTGCCAGGGAGGTGGGGAATTTCTCAGGGACACAGAGAACAAGAGAACACTGCCTCCTTTCTCCTCCTTCCTCCCCTACCTGGGGCCCAGCTCAGAGTCCTGGGCCGGGAAGGGGAGAGGAAGGCAGCCCCGGAACTGGAACCTGGGTCCCTTTGTCAGCTGGCTCCACCTCCTGTGCTCTAAGATAGAGGGCTGGAAGACAGAAAGGAACTATTGGACCCTATTAAGAACTGTGCATAGATCCTAGAACTCAGGAACAGAGGGATAATTGAGGTAATAGTATTGCCAGCCCTGGGGCCCAACTTTCCTGGAAGGGGAAATTTCTGGCCTGGGGCTGGCTGGTAGGAATCTGAGGCCTTTAGCTTTTGTGAAGATAAATCATCTTGATCTGTCTCCTTGAACCCACCTCCTCCAAAGAGATCCCCTTTGCTCCAACGTCATTCCTGGATGTATCACACTTCAGGTCTCAAGGGGGCAAGGCCAGGATGATGGAGGAGGTTACCTGCAGGGGAGGTGTTGAACCGGTTTCTGAGAATGGCGCGCCATTTCTGACCCTAAATGGAGCCATTCATACCTAAATGCTGAATGGCCCCACGGTCTTAGGTATGCTTCCCGGCCCACAATCTCTCCCAACCTGCAGCCCTGACTCAGCCTGAGCCCCTGGGAGCCAGAGATAACTATCCCAGCTCTGCAGAGGAGGGAGATAAGGTTTATGGCTCTGGATAGGCTCTCTCGGGGGAGACTGTTGCATATACACCTCCTCCAGCTGCATTCCTGCTGGGCCTGACCTTGTCTTGCTCAGTCTTTTCCAGGAATTCCGACAGGAAATCGTGAGCTGTCTGAGTGCATCATTTTCAGAAACCTGCTCAGCACCTCCTCCCCTGAAGGTATCCCTCCATCATCCTGGCCTTGCCCCAGTGAGGGCTACACGCCATCTTTTTCTTGGCTTCTGGGCAGGCCTGATCAGGTCTAGGACCAGTGAGAAGGGGGCCTAGCCCCGTTCCTTTTCCACAGAAGCATCCTCCCCATCCCTAGTCACTCATTTCTGCTCCAGCGTCTCTTTGAATTAGTAAGTCCTTCCTTCAGTCTACCCTTTCCCTTCCTTTCGGTGCTTAGTTAAGGAGCGAATGCTCCTCTGTTTGGTGGCTGTTGCCGCAGGCTACAGAGTCCAGCCGAGGGTCAGCTTCACTCAGGAGCCCGTTAGCCGAGGGGAGAAGAAAGGTAAATTCTTGGAGAAGAGCGCGTGGTATTTTCCTATTACAGTAGACGTAATACAAACAATTATCTTTACAAACATTATTATCGTATAATTTATTTTATTTTAAAATTTTTATCTATTTATTTTTTTGAGACAAGATCTGGGTCTGTCGCCCAGGCTGGAATGCAGTGGCCTGTCACAGTTCACTGCAGCCTTGATCTAATTTATTTTACTAATGAGAGAACAAAAGCTGACAGCCCAAATCAAGTATGATTTTAAGTATAATGCTTTTGCCTGGGTGCGGTGGCTCAGCCTGAGCCAAGGCGTGAACCACCCACCACACCCAGCCCCTATTTGCTACTTTCTTTTTTAGAGACAAGGTCTCACTCTGTCACCCAGTGCTGTTACTCACAGGTGCAATCATGGTACACTACAGCCTCAAACTCGGGCTCCAGTTATCCTCCCGCCTCAGCCTCCCAAGTAGCTGGAACTACAGGTGTGCACCATTCTGCCTGGATAGTTAGAATTTTTTTTTTTTTTTTTTTTTTTTTGGTAGAGACAGGATCTTACTATGTTGTCCAGGCTGGTCTTAAACTCCTGGCCTCAAGCCAGCCATCCTCCCACTTTGACCTTCCAAAGTGCTGCGATTACAGGTGTGAGCCACAGTGCCCAGCAATGCCTGTTGCTTTTAACCCTGAGGCTCAGTTTCCTCCACTCTAAAATGCAGATAATGCTTATTGTATAGTTTCTGTATGAATTAAAAGCTTTAATTACCACCTTAAGGAAACTCCTAGGCCATTGGGGATAGCTGAACTCATACCCAGCTCTCAGAGATCAGGCCAGAGCTGGGGATTCACAATCAGAGGCTCCAGGCTGGAGGGCTGGAGGGAGAAGCCTGGGAGGAATAGTCCATCTGGGAGGGCTTCCTGAAGGAAGTCCTTGTGGGTAAAGCCAGGCTGGAGGGACACAGAGAGAGAGAGAGGAGGGGCCCTGGGCCTGCGCACTGCATAGCTGGAGAGGGAGTTTGTGCAGCCAAGCAGGATAGGGTCAGGCCATGAGGGCCTGGTGGTGGAGGGTTGCTGTGGTGGCCTGTGGGAGCCACGGAAGCCGTGGGCCTGTGGGTCTAGGGAGTTTGCCTTTTGCAGCTGGACAATTGTGAGCAAGAAGTACTGGTCCTCTCCCTTGGGGAGGCTTTCCCGCCTCTGCCTTCCATGTTCTGGAGGCTACTTTTGCTACTCAAGCTTCTCTTAATGTTGTCTGGATGGCCACCCAGGAAACCTGGGGAGGCAAGGAAGGAGAGAGAAGGTAGGTAGACTGTGGCCTTGGGGAATAGAGGCCTCTGCCTGGAGTTCTGTAGAGAATGCATAAACACAGAATTAGTCGTGTTGCCATGGGAGCTTGACAAACAGGTCCCTGAGGCTAAACTGGCCCGGGCTGGCCCAGGCTTAGCCTATTCCCACCATCCAGGTCAGCAGATTTTCCCTAAAGCCTATGAATGGGTCATTGTATCGGGTTGGGGTTATCTTAGTTCTCAGAGACCAGGGAATGGGGTGCAGGCAGGTTGGTTATAGAGTGCTGGGTGGCAGAGCTTTCAGCTGAGCTGTGTGCTCTCTAGAGTCTGTCTGTCTGTCTCACTTTCTCTGTTACAGACGTATATGCACACATGACAGGGTCTTGCTATGTTGCTCTGTTGTCCAGGCTGGTCTTGAACTCCTGGCCTCAAGCGATCCTCCCTTGGCCTTCTAAAGTACTGGGATTACAGGTGTGAGCCACTGTGCTTATGTGACATGATAAAAGCCCCATAAAACTGCATACCTCAACCATACCTCGGCTTTCCATTGAAACTGCTCTCTGTAACCCTAATGTGACAGGCAAGCTGTCCAAACCCACGCCATCCTGGCCCCTGCGACTTGTAATAAGTAACTAAGGTCTGTAATTTCCACCCTACCCAGACAATGTGTAAACTAATGCTTATCTTGACTTCTGTGAACAGCTTAAGTAACAATCGGAATGTCCGAAGCCCCTCACCCTCATCTCTGCCCAGGAGGTGATTTACGGAATGTCCAAAGTCCACTGGCCCTCAGAATGTCTGAAGCCCCTCACCCCCACCCCCCTACCCATCACCCTCACCCCCGAGGTGGTTCACGGGCATAAAAGGTCTTGACACCTTCCTTTAGGGGGTATGAGTTGGTGAGAATGCGAGTCCTCCATGGCTGCCGGCAATAAAGACCCTGCAATTTGGCATACTTTTGTCTGGATGTTGACTTTCTATACTTGCTCCAGTACAACACCTAGATGGGCACAGGTTGACCTGGCAGGCTGGGTCAGCCATTTGTGAATTCATTCATCCTATTTTGGTGGAGTGCCTGTAAGATGCCTTTCTAATTCTGTGGATGTGACAGTCAACAGCATAGTCAGTCAAGATCTCTGCCCTCATGGGGCTGTCCATTTTGATGTGGAGAGTCCCCCAAGTCTGCCAGAATCCTTACTGTAGGAGAGGTAGTACAGATGCTCAACGAATAAATATAATATAGCAATTCTGGATTGCCGAATAAAATAATAAACATATTTTGAATCTTTCCTTTTGAGTTATTGACATTATTGCATCTCTTAATGGAGATAATTGGATCCTGACTATAACACAGCATAATTGAAAACAGAATGGTCAGGCTTCGAAATTACCCCATGCTTGAGTTCAATTCTGGACTCTGTCACACTAACTGAAGGACCTTGGGCTTTAGCTTCCATGTCTGTAAGATGGGAACAATGTTATCTTCCTCAAAGATTAGTTTAGGATTATAAATAATATATGTAGCCGGGTGCAGTGGGCTAACACCTGTAATTCCAGCACTTTGGGAGGCCAAGGTGGGCAGATCACCCCTGGTCAGGAGTTAGCAACCAGCCTGGCCAACATGGTGAAATCCCATCTCTACTAAAAATACTAAAATTAGCTGGGCATGGTAGTGTGCGTCTGTAGTCCCAGCTACTTGAGAAGCTGAAACAGGAGACTCGCTTGAGAACCTGGGAGGTGAAGGTGGCAGTCAGCCAAGATTGTGCCGCTGCATTGCAGCTTAGGGGACAGATCAAGATCCCGCCTTAAAATAAAATAAAATAGGCCAGGTGTAGTGGCTAATCCCAGAACTTTGGGAGGCTGAGGTGGGTGGATCATTTGAGGTCAGGAGTTCGAGACCAACTTGACCTATATAGTGAAACCCTGTCTCTACTAAAATACAAAAATTAGCCCCACATAGTGGCAGGCACCTGTAATCCCAGCTACTTAGGAGGCTGAGGCAGGATGGCTGAGGCATCCTGGCCAACATGGTGAAACCCTGTCTCTATTAAAAATCAAAAATTAGATGGGCGTGGTCATGTGTGCCTGTAATCCCAGCTACTTGGGAGGCTGAGAGAGGAGAATCACTTGAACTCAGGAGGAAGATGTTGCAGTGAGCCGAGATTGTGCCACTGCATTCAACCCTGGGTGACAAAACAAGACTCCATCTCAAAGAAAGAAAAAAAAAAAAGCCTTGGCACTGTGGCTCATGTCTGTAATCTCAGCACTTTGGGAGGCTGAGTTGGGCAGATCACAAGGTCAGGAGCTTGAGACCAGTCTGGCCAATATAGTGACACCCCATCTCTACTAAAAATACAAAAATTTACCAGGCGTGGTAGCTCATGCCTGTAATCCCAGCACATTGGGAGGCTGAGGTAGGTGGATCACCTGAGGTTGGGAGTTCCAGACCAGCCTGACCAACATGGCAAAACCCTGTCTCTACAAAAAATACAAAAATTAGCTTGGCATGTTTGGGAGGCACCTGTAATCCCAGCTACTCAGGAGGCTGAGGCAGGAGAATTGCTTGAACCTGGGAGGCAGAGGTTGCAATGAGCCGAAATTGTACCATTGCACTCCAGCCTGGTGGACAAGAGCCAGACTTTGTCTAAAAAAAAAGAACAAAAAAAACAAAAAACAAAACAAAACAAAAAAAATTAGCTGGGCATGGTGGTGCATGCCTATAGTCCCAGCTACTTGGGAGGCTGAGGCAGAAGAATCGCTTGAACCCGAGAGGCAGAGGTTGCAGTGAGCCGAGATTGTGCCACTGTGCTCCAGCCTGGGTAACAGAGCAAGACTCAGCGAGACTCTGTCTAAAATATATATATATATACACACACATACGTATACATATGTATATATACACATACATATACATATATATATATATATACGTATGTACACACACACACACTATGTGTGTGTAGGAGATCTGACACTTTGACACTTGATAGGAACCCAGTAAATGAAAACCATCATGATCACCATTATTCCTAACCCCAATCACTATTACTGCTCTGGGTTGAGAGTTGGGAAAAGCAAGTGGGCCTCAGTAGGCAGGGCTCCGTTTGCATGGCTAGCTTGCTAGGAGTAGGATTTGCAAGCTTCTGTTTTGCATAATGGCAGATTTTTACATGCCATTTCTTTATTACTATCCTATAAGCTCCTCCTTATAGGCCCAATTGCCACCTCCTTCTAGTTACCCTCGACCCTGCTGAGCTAGCACTTTTCCCACCTGACCACCTAGCCTGGGCAGAGACATGAGACACTGCTCCATTCTGCAAGGAGGTTATCTCATGCAGGGAAACACAAGCTTAAACTCTCACAAGGCAAATGTATCAAAGTCAGGTGAACACAAGTTCCATGGGGGAGGGTGGTCTGAGCTGGGGAGGGGGTGGGGAAAGTGTGGAGAAAGGCTTTGGGAGAGGCTGGGGAACAAGCAGGGAAGGTTGGTGAGTATCAAACTAACATGTCTTGGAAACCTGCTATTCTAGGCCCTGTTCTCTTACCTGATGATCATATCAGTCTTCTGAGGCAGTTGTTACTATCTGCATTTTCAGCTGGTGAAGTAACTCTTTACACCATTAGGAAGTGGCTGCGAAGTTCTTTTGGTTGCACGTACTGTCCTTTGGGTTTCGGTCACACATGGCTGTGGAGCAGCAGAACATGCATGGGCAGGCTCGGCGCAGTCCCACCTGCGTGGCATCTGGTGGGGCTCAGATGTCAGTTCTTCCCTTCACAACTGTGTGAATGTGGACACTTTTCCATCTCTGTCCCGTGGGATCTTTATAAATTTAAATAAGGCGACGCATGTAGTGCATACGCTAGGCCCATATGTCTCTGAGGCTCTGACCACTCAGCTGATAGAGTAGTGTCCCCTTGACCTTCTGCCTGAACCCTCCTCATGAACTTCCCAGTTGATGCAGACTCTATTTTCTTTTTCTTTTCTTTCTTTTTTTTTTTTTTGAGACTGAGTCTCCCTCTGTTGCCCAGGCTGGAATGCAGTGATATGATCTCAGCTCACTGAAACCTCTGCCTCCCAGGTTCAAGTGATTCTCCTGCCTCAGCCTCCCAAGTAGCTGGGATTACAGGCATGTGCCACCTCACCCAGCTAATGTTTTTTTTTTTTTTTGAGATGGAGTCTCACTCTGTTGCCCAGGCTGGTGTGCAGTGGCACGATCTTGGCTCACTGAAACCTCCACCTCCCAGGTTCAAGTGATTCTCCTGCCTTAGCCTTCCGAGTAGCTGGGATTACAGGCATGCACCACCATGCCTGGCTAGTTTTTTATATTTTTAGTAGAGACATGGTCTCACCAGGTTGGCCAGCCTGGTCTCGAACTCCTGATCTCAGGTGATCTGCCTGCCTCACCCTCCTAAAGTGTTGGGTTTATAGGTGTGAGCCGCTGTGCCCAGCTAATTTTTTATATTTTTAGTAGAGATGGGGTTTCATCATGTTGGCCAAGTTGGTCTTGAACTCCTGACCTCAGGTGATCTGCCTGCCTCAGCCTCCTAAAGTGTTGGGTTTATAGGTGTGAGCCACTGCGCCCAGCTAATTTTTTATATTTTTAGTAGAGATGGGGTTTCACCATGTTGGCCAAGCTGGTCTTGAACTCCTGAGCTCAGGCAATCTGCCCGCCTTGGCCTCCCAAAGTGCTGGAATTGCAGGCATGAGCCACTGTGTCTGGCCTCTTCTTTTTTTTTTTGAGCGAAGTTTTGCTCTTGTTGCCCACGCTGGAGTGACATGGCATGAGCTCACCTCACTGCCACCTCTGCCTCCTGGGTTCAAGCAATTCTCCTGCCTCAGTCTCCCAAGTTGTTGGGATTATAGGCGTGCACCATGCCTGGCTAATTTTTTTATTTTTTATTTTATTTTATTTTTTGAGATGGGGTTTCACCATGTTGGTCAGGCTGGTCTTGAACTAACCTCAAGTGATTCACCAGCCTCAGCCTCCCAAAGCGCTGGGATTACAAGTGTGAGCCACCATGTCTGGCCACAGACTCTTATTTTCACAAAGTTCTAACTTTTGGGAAGTCCTTGCTTACAAGAGCAGAAGTCTCTCTCTAGGGGAATCCTTCCTACCGGTGCTGGTTGTATCCCTTGGGCAACACAGATGAATGTTCCCTCTTCCTCCTGGCAGTCCTCAGCTTCCACACACGTCGGGAACCTCTTCTCCAGGGCTCGCACTGCCGGCTCCCATACTGTGTCTCGCTGGAATGTGGTGCCCGTTCTCCTCTCTATCCCAGGCACCTCCTTGCATAGGTCAGTCCTAAGAGTCAGACAAGTGCCAGACCCTGCTCCAGCATGGTCTGCATGTGAGAAGCCAGGCTTGTCCACACTTGCTTCCGCTGCTGAGGACGGTGGTGGGTTTTGAGACAGCCTCACTATGCTGTTACTGGAGTGTAGGGGTGTGTGTGTGTGATGAACCAAGCTAAGGAGGCAAGTGTAAACTGAGTGTTCAGGGGAGGGTCTACACATTTACTCTGTAGCATCTACTTTGGGCCAGTGCCCTGCCAGGCAGAGGTTGGCACTGAGCTAGGAACCAGACACAGACACTAGAGGAACCTGCTCTGTCTCCAAGGAGCTGTGTCTGAAACTGATTGGATGACACGATGCTAAGCCCTGTGGCTCATGGTAAGTGCATGGACCAGTCTAGCTGGAACAGAAGATGTTAGGGTCCAGCAGGGAGCTGCTGGAAGTGCACTGAGTCACCTTAGACTCAAGCCCATGCAGTCAACTGCCACATCCTGTTGGTTCCAGCTTGAGTCCGTCCCTATCTTCCAGCCTACAGCTCCTGCCACACCGCAGGCCTCCCAACCTACTCTCTATAGTAGCCCCCCTTCTAGTCTCCTGCTCCCAGTTTCTGCCCCTACCATCTACCCTAAACATCCCAGCCAAATTAATTTTCCTGAAGCACTGCTTTAAGCTCATCCTCCTGCTCCTCCCTTCCTGCGGCCTACAGAAGAAGCTCTGTCTGGCCTCTGAAACCCCCAGTCCCACCCTCCTCCCCACCACCTAGCCTTTATACTCTTCTGTAGAAATCCTGTTCCTGTCCAATGACTCATCAAATTTCCAGATCTTTCCATCTATATCTTACTTTTCTAAGCTCAGCTTGCTAAGGGCCCTCTCCTTCCTCTGAAGCCCTATAGCACACATCTGAATCCTTTATTGGTCTGAAATCAATATTCTGTTGAGAAGGTACAGAAGGTAGACTTTGGCCACGTAGTATTTGTATTTATACAAGGGCTTGGTGTGTACACGGATATCTTTATACCCAGCCTCCCTGGTTCCATGTCTTTATTGGTGTACATTTTGGTTAGTGCATATAGGTGAACATCTGTTGTTTCTGCCTGTCCAGCATTTCTTTTTTCTTTTTCTTTTTTTTTTTTTTTTGAGATGGAGTCTTGCTCTGTTGCCTAGGCTGGGCTGGAGTGCAGTGGTGTGATCTCTGCTCACTGCAGCCTCTGCCTCCCGGGTTCAAGCGATTCTCCTGCCTCAGCCTCCCAAGTAGCTGGGACTACAGGCAGGCACCACCATGTCCAGCTGATTTTTTTGTATTTTTTGTAGAGACAGGGTTTCACCATGTTGGTCAGGCTGGTCTCGACCTCCTGACCTCAGGTGATCCGCCCGCCTTAGCCTCCCCAAGTGCTGGGATTACAGGCGTAAGCCACCGAGGCCACTGCAGTCCAGCATTTCTTCCTGGTCTTTTGGTGAATCGAGTTTTTTTTTTTTTTGCCCCCTTTCTAAATAGGTTGGGTGAGGCTGAGCACCCCTCTGCAGGGGCTTGGCGCATGATCTAGTCAACATGGTAGTATTCTATTCCCCTGGCCACAGGGATTGGTTCAGACATGAGCATGTGACCTACATCACCCTACTGAGAGTCAGCCCTGGAACTTCAGCAGAAGTATAGGGAAAGAGGTGCTCCCTTAGTGGTTGCCCTTCCTGCAGCAGGGAGATGGCCTGCGGGACGAAGGTGACATGGAGGAAAACACCCAAGAGATGGGGAGAAAGACTCTTGGTCCTGATGATATCTCTGAGCCCCTTATCTGGCTAGGCTGAAAGCCAAATGCACCATTGAACTTCTCAATTATGAAAGCAAATAAATGATCTTTTTATGCTTAAGTCTGTTTGAGTTGGGTTTCAGTTACTTGTAATCAAGCATGTGTACATGAGCCAGGGCCCATGCCTGTAACTTCAGAATTTATAGCACTTAGGGAGGCCAAGGTGGGAGGATCACTTGAGGGTTTTTTTTTTTTTTTTTTTTTTTGAGACAGGCTTGTTCTGTCGCCAAGGCTGGAGTACAATGGTGTGATCTCAGCCCACTGCAACCTCTGCCTCCCATGTCCAAGTGATTCTTCTGCCTCAGCCTCCCAAGTAGCTGGATTACAGGTGCCCACCACCATGCCCAGCTAAGTTTTGTAATTTTTGTAGAGATGGGGTTTGACCATATTGACCAGGCTGGTCTTGAACTCCTGACTTCCGGTGATTAGCTTGTCTCTGACTCCTAAAGTGCTGGGATTACAGGTGTGAGCCACTGCACCCAGCTTGAGGCCAGGAGTTTGAGACCAGCCTGGGCAACATAGTGAGACTTCCGTCTGTATTAAAAAATAATAATAATAAACGTGTAACTGTGTGTTTGGGTTTGGATGTGGTTTATACGGCTGTGTGTGTACAGGTATGTGTGCAATGGGCGTAGGAAGGTGGTGTGCACATGGCTCTGATGGGTGGTACACACACACTTGTGCCTGAGATGGGGATGTGAGGTGGTAGTGCACGTTGGTGTGTGTCAGGCCATGCAAGTGAGAGGGCAGGTGGGGCGCGTGTGAACCTGAGAGAGTGTTAGGGATTAGAGGGCAAATGGGTGTGTGTGCTAGAGGCTGAGGTTGTGTGCCCACAGGGTGGGGGTGGGCCTGTGAGGGTTTGTTTGTGCTGGGAGATGTCTCACACGTATGCTTTGTATTTATATGGATACATGCCTACAAAGACACCTGCTCAAAAACACCTGCTTATCATCATGCACCTCTGCCTTCCTGAAAATTCCCTCCTGCCAAATTCCTCAGAGTCCTTGAAAGTTACATAGAATCATAAAATGTTTGTGGCTTCCAGCTCTGATGGGTGCCTTTAATCCCGAGCCTCATTCCCAGGCACCCATCAGAGCTGGAAGCCATAATATCCAGCTATCAGAGGAGGCTCAGCTGAGGTTAATCACCCACCATAAAAGGAGCCACAGCCCATGGAGAACAACCTCAGAGGGCGGGTCTCCTCAAAAGTGAGCTGCCCCAAGGCCAGCCCTGCCCACCCCATCCCCACCTGCAATGACTCCAACCTTGGTGAAATCTGGCTGTGCCCCAACACACCTGTCAGTTTCCTCCTCTGATATTGCAGGGTGGCCCTAACCCGATTCTGGTATTCCTCATTCACCACCACCATTGACAAACATTTTATGATTCTGTGTAACTTTCAAGGACTCTGAGGAATTTGGCAGGAGGGAATTTTCAGGAGGGCAGAGGTGCATGATGATAATTAGGTGTTTTTGAACAGGTGGGGTGCGTGTGAACCTGAGAGAGTGTCAGGGACCAGAGGGCAAATGGGTGTGTGTGCTAGAGGCTGAGGTTGTGTGCCCACAAGGTGGGGGTGGGCCTGTGAGGGTCTGTTTGTGCTGGGAGATAACCCGTCTCACAGGAGTGCTTTGTATTTATATGGATACATGCCTACAAAGACACCCTATTCCTTCCTGCTCCTCCCTTAGCTCCTCATTTCACAAAACCATGTTGCTTTCTGCAAGTGAGTGCTTCCCAACCAGGATGCCTGATCATGCTGGCTGGGCTAAATGGCTGTGACTGTGAAACACACTGGGCCATCAGCTGAGTGTCCACAGCCCCTGGCCTGACCACATGTGCTCTCCAGCAGACCCTTACATTTGCCCCAGCTTGCCACACATGAATTATTATTTCATGGAGTCCATGACCATGGAGAAGGCTGGGAATGGCCTGAACTGCGGCTGCATCTCTGTGTGAGGTGGGGTGAGACATGGCGGCCAGGGGACCGCAGAGGACCACCCCTGCCCAAGTCTTTTCACCAGTGCTGTGTGCTACTTTCTTTTCTGTACCAGGCATTGAAGTGTCACCACTTTCTCTTCTGTACTACGAGATCCATGGTGCGGTGGATCAGGAAAGCAAGAAAGGGGCCAGGGCTGGGGTGGGTACCTATGCTAGGGCACGCCAGTGTGGCTTCTGCTGGGATGCTTTGGCAAGTTCTGGGTTATCAGGTTATTCAACAGTTCTGTCCAGCCCCAAGAGTTATGGGTTTTTAAAGGGATGACTGAGGGGGGTTTTCTAGATCACAAAGGGCTCCCTTTATAAAGGAGATTTTTCTGAGGGGCTGGAGCTGGGAGGAGTGGGCTGCAAAATGGAGACTCAGAAATTTTCATCAGAGACAAGACTGATTTCAAGCAATGTTGCAGTAAGGAAGCTCCCCTACGCTGCCTGCCCCACCACAGGGGTTCTCCTGCCTACTTGGGGGACCCTTGGGACCAATGCTGTGACTCTGCTCCTGTTGCCCTCAATATGTGCCCATCCTCAGTCCCTTTCCCTCGGACCCTGCCCCCTGGTAGGTGCCTGGTTGCTGCTCTGAGGACAGTCTCTTGGCTGTTAAACTGCCAGACCACATTTTAAAAAACAAATATTTTTCTTTTATTTCCTTTTTTTTTTTTGAGGCAGTGTCTCACTCTGTTACCCAGACTGGAGAGCAGTGGCGCAATCCAGCTTACTGCAACCTCCGCCTCCCGGGTTCAAGCAGTTCTCCCACCTCAGCCTCCTGAGTAGCTGGGATTACAGGCATGTGTCAGCATACTTGGCTATTTTTTTTTTTTTTTGTATTTTTTTGGGTAGTGACGGGGTTGCACCATGTTGGCCAGGCTAGTCTCAAACTCCTGATCTCAAGTGATCCACCTGCCTCAGCCTCCCAAAGTTCTGGAATTACAGGCATCAGCCACCGCATCTGGCCCATACTGTTTTACCTGTTCTCCATCTTACACTGGAAGTGTGGGATGGTGGTTAGGAGCATGGAAAAAGCCACACTGCTGCGTGACCTTTGGTATGTTTCTTAACCTCTCTGTGCCTCATTTGGTAAAAATAGAGATTATGGCATCTACTTTATAGTGTTCTTATGAAGATTAAATAAATATTTGTAAGGCATTTTTTTTTTTGCACCATATATGTTACTGTTATGGTATTGGAATAAGTGACTGTATGTCTGTCTGTCTCCTCCCGATGTACAGTAAAGGCCATTAGGGACCCGATTCCCTCAGTGTCTTCTCAGCATGTGCCCAGTATATAGTCGGCCATCAGTATGCTGATTTAATGATGGATTACTGATGGCCACTTTTCTTTTCTTTTTTTTTTTTTGAGACGGATCTCGCTCTGTCACCCAGGCTGGAGTGCAATGCACAATCTTGGCTCACTGCAACTTCTATCTCCTGGGTTCATATGATTCTCCTGCCTCAGCCTCCTCAAAGGCTGGGATTACAGGTGCCCACCAACACACCTGGCTAATTTTTGCATTTTTAGTAGACACAGTGTTTCACCATGTTGACCAGGCTGGTCTCGAACTCCTGACTTTAGGTGATCCACCCGCCTTAGCCTCCCAAAGTGCTGGGATTACAGGCATAAGCCACCACATCTGGCCTGATGGTCACTTTTCAACAGGGACTTTAGCAGGGTGAGGTGGCTCACTCCTGTAATCCCAGGACTTTGGGAGGCCAAGGCGGGTGGATCACCTGAGGCAGGGAGTTCAAGACCAGCCTGTTCAACATGGAGAAACCCTGTCTCTACTAAAAATACAAAAAATTATCCAGGCATGGTGGTGCACGCCTGTAATCCCAGCTACTTGGGAGGCTAAGGTAGAAGAATCGCTTGAACCCAGGAGGCGGAGGTTGCAGTGAGCCAAGATCGTGCCATTGCACTAAAGCCTGGGCAATAAGAGCAAAACTCTGTTTCAAAACAAACAAAAGAACAAACAAAAACAAAAAACAAAACAAAAAAACCAGAGACTTTCAAGAAATACTTTGCCTTGGCCAAAAAACAAACAAAACAAAAAAAACCAGGGACTTTCAAGAAATATCTTGCCTTGGCCAAAGGAGGCTCCTACCTCCTTTGGTTTGAGAGGACCCAAATAGCTCATCTCTCGAAATTTTTTAGGCTAGTGTCTGATAAGCAAATATGTGGATAAATGAATGGGTGAGTAAAACAGGAAGGAATGAAGGCCCCTAGTCCCTGCCGCCCACTCCCACCTGGGTCCTCAGGTCGCCCAGCAGGAAAATCAGAACAGCAGGCCAAGGGGTATGCAGCTCAGGCCAAGGGGAAACCTCAGACCTGGGATGGAGTGGGCAGGATGCCTATAGCTGAGCTCCCCCCAGGTCCCTCCTGTTCCTTCCTCTCCTGCACTCCTGTTCGGTTGCCTGAACACCATAAGGGCTTCCCCTATCTCAATGTCAGCTTCTGAAGTTTCCTTGAAATCCTTGAAATCCTCTCAATAGCTTCCACTTCCCATCAGTCAGGTCCCCGGCACTGCTGTCCTCACTGTCAGGAGTGGGACCCATCTGTGCCCATCCTCTCTCGGTCTCTGTCTCTGTGGCCCTGGTCAGCAGTGGTGCAGTGTCAGGTTCTGGGGACCGAACCACTCGGTTTTCCTTCCTGAGGGACAGAGTATATCACCCTTTCTAAGCAGGAACACTGCAGTGCTCTGGATTTGAGCTCTGGCCTGTTTTCTCTGGGGAGAGGAGGAGAGTGTGTTCATAAGTCTTGGTGGTGGGACCAGAGCTAAAGCATGGTGCTGACTGGCTGCACCGAGGAAGCTTTGAAATGCAGACGGGGTGCAGCCTGAGCATGTGCACTTTTACAGTCTCCCACGCGCGATCTTGATGTGATGGAGAACCAGAGTTAAGGGGAAGGACTCTGTGGACTGAGCCATGGCTGGGACCTTCCGTCTAGGCTTCACGCTCACCCAGTGGGATGATCTTCTTGGTTTGGTGTCAGTGGAGAGGAGGTTGAGAGGATGCTGAAAGTGTGAGAGACAGGCTGGGTGCAGTGGCTCACGCCTATAACCCCAGAACTTTGGGAGACTGAGTCAGAAAGATTGCTTGCATCCAGGAGTTCAAGACAGGCTGGGCAACATAGCAAGATTCTGTTTAAAAAAAAAAAAAAAAAAAGACGGCCTGGTGGTTCATGCCTGTAATCCCAGCAGCATTTTGGGAGACCAAGGCAACTGGATCACAAGGTTAGGAGTTCGAGAGCAACCTGACCAATATGATGAAACCCCGCTTCTATTAAAAATAAAAATAAATTAGCTGGGCATGGTGGCGGGTGCCTGTAGTCCCAGCTACTTGGGACGCTGAAGCAGGAGAATCGCTTGAACCCGGGAGGTGGAGGGTGCAGTGAGCCCAGATTGCACCACTGCACTCCAGCCTGGGCAACGGAGCCAGAATCTGTCTTAAAAAAACAAAAAGTGCGGGAGACCTCATCATCTCCAGGCTGTTGGGCTGTGTCTCCTTACTCCAAAACAAGGCTTACCTTGCTGTCCTCCCTCACTTTTGTTCTAATAATTTCTAATTACATCTCTCTCTCTCTTTTTTTTTTTGAGACAGAGTCTCCCTCTGTTCACCAGGCTGGAGTGCATGCGCGATCTCGGCTCACTGCAACCTCTGCCTCCTGGGTTCAAGTGATTCTCCTGACTCAGCCTCCTGAGTAGCTGGGATTACAAGCACCTGCCACCACCCTTAGCTAATTTTTGTATTTTTAGTAGAGGTGGGATTTCACCATGTTGGCCAGGATGATCTCGATCTCTTGACCTTGTGATCCACCCGCCTCAGCCTCACAAAGTGCTGAAATTATAAGCATGAGCCACTGCGCTTGGCTCCCCAATTTTTCATTTTTTTGAGACAGAGTTTCACTCTTGTTGCCTAGGCTGGAGTGCAATGGTGCAATCTTGGCTCACTGCAACCTCTGCCTCCCAGGTTCAAGCAATTCACCTGCCTCAGCCTCCCGAATAGCTGGGATTACAGGCACGCACCACCACCCCCAGCTAATTTTGTATTTTTAGTAGCGATGGGGTTTCTCCATGTTGGTCAGGATGGTCTTGAACTCCTGACCTAAAGTGATCCGCCCACCTCAGCCTCCTAAAGTGCTTGGATTACAGGTGTGAGCCACCTCGCCAGGCCCTAATTATATCTCTTACCACAACCAAAATTTCAAGCCAGAGAACAGTCACAGATTCTCGTCTTCAGTGTGCAAAGCTCTATGGTGGTGGATGTGGATCAAAGACTCAGAGTTGGCAGGACTTGGACATTCTAATTAAAACCCTAGCAGATGTGAAAGCCCCCTCCCGCCGAGCCAGTGGTGAGCAAGCCTCTCTCTAAATGTCTTCAGGGACAGGAGCTTGCTCCCTCTCTAGGCAGTCCATTTCTATCCTGGCTGGCTTTAATCATCAGACCCACCACTGATCAAGAGCCAAAAAGTCACCACTGGCTAAGCTTTGAGTATAAACAATTTTGGCCTTGAGGCACATAACGAAAAATTAGTAATGGAATTGACTCTATTATTCATGATGTTGCTTCCTGATGGGTGTACCCACCACCTGCGGCTTCCTATTTAAACAAATTGTTCTGCTGTCTCAAAGCTAAATGTAGCTATTTTCTAGGCCAACAATAACATTTTGGTTTTTTTTGAGACGGAGTATCGCTCTTGTTGCCCAGGCTGGAGTGCAGCAGCGCAATCTTGGCTCACCACAACGTCCGCCTCCCAGGTTCAAGCAATTCTCCTGTCTCAGCCTCCCGAGTAGCTGGGACTACTGGTGTGTGCCACCATGCCCAGCTAATTTTTGTGTTTTTAGTAGAGACAGGGTTTCACCACGTTGATCGGGATGGTCTTAAGCTCTTGACCTCATGATCTGCCCACCTCAGCCTCCCCAAATGCTAGGATTACAGGCTTGAGCCACTGTGCCCGGCCCCAACAAGAACATTTTTAAATGCCCCATCCTTTAAAGGGATTTTAGGTACTTTTGGGGCACTACCCAAACCCAAAGGCAGGTATCCTCTTTACCTGGGGCATCTAAACAAACTCTTTCCTTCTTTCCTCTGACTCCTCATGCTGGGCACAAAGCCCCTGCTTTTTATATGTAGCTCATTTATGCTTTTGTGGTTTCCTTTTGTTACAGCTTTGTTGATCTATAATTCACATACCATATACTTCAACAACCTGAAGCTTGCAGTTCCAGTTGTCTGAACACCATGAGGGCTTCCTCTGCTTCAATGTCAGCTTCTGAAGTTTCCTTGAAATCCTCTTCATAGTTTCCACTTCTCATCACTCAGGTCCCTGGCACTGCCGTCCTATGTTTTTAGTGTGTTCACAGATTTGCGCAGCTTCCCTGTCATCGAATTTATTTGTTTGTTTATTAATTTTTGAGACAGTCTCACTCTGTCTCCTAGGCAGGCTAGAGTGCAGTGATGCGATCTTGGCTCACTGTAGCCTCAACTTTCCTGGCTCAGGTGATCCTCACAACTCAGCTCCAGAGTAGCTGGGACTATAGGCATGTGCCACTACGCCCAGCTAATTTTTGTATTTTTTGTAGAGACAAGGGTCTCATTATAGGCTGATCTCAAACTCCTGGACTCAAGTAATCCTCCTGCCTCGGCCTCCCAAAGTGCTGGAATTACAGGTAGAGCCATTGTGCCTGGCCACTACCATCAAATTTAGAACCTTCTCATCACCCCAAAAAGAAACCCTTGCACTTTAGCATTCACCTCCATTCCTCCCCACCCTAGGCAACCACGAATCTACTTCCTGTCTCTATGCTTTGCCTATTGTGCACATGTCATACAAATGGAATCATAGGGTAGCTGGTCTTCTATGACTGTCTTCCTTCACTGAGCATACTTTTTTTTTTTTTTTTGAGATGGAGTCTCACTCTGCCACCAGGCTGGAGTGCAATGGCATGGGGCTCACTGCAACCTCTGACTCCCTGGTTCAAGCAATTCTCCTGCCTCAGCCTCCCGAGTAGCTGGGATGACAGGCACGTGCCACCACACCCAGCCAATTTTTGTATTTTTAGTAGAGACAGGGTTTCACCATGTTGGCCATGATGGTCTTGATCTCCTGACCTCATGATCCACCCACCTGGGCCTCCCAAAGTGCTGGGATTACAGGCTGGGATTACACCCTGCCCAGCCGAGTGTATGGTTTTCAAGGCTCATCTGCATCCGACATGCATCGGTAGTTTATTCCTTTTAATTAAAACATTAGATTGCTTGGATATGCCACATTAAAAAAAATCCATTGATCATTTGATGGACATTTGTTCCCACTCTTTGGCTATTATAAACAATGCTGCTGTGAATGAGATCATTAGTCCCCATCACTAAGCAAAACTTGTTTGGACCATCTCTTCCCATAATTATGAGTGCTGATAACATCTACCTGCCCACCCCACTGGCCCTCAGACTTAAGCCACTGCTCAGGGTCTCAGGGCCTCCTGTGAATTATCCTGTGCCATCAGGAGTAGGGGGCCTGGCCCCCACTCCCGGCCCACAGGGAGAAAGTGTCTCCTCCTTCCCTGGTTCACTCTCCAGGAAAGGCGGTTTGAGGCAGAGTCGTCTGGGTAGGGCAGTCACCGCAAACACGTTGTTCCCTTTTGTTGGGCAGGCAGCTGTGCGTAGACCACAATGCCTTATAAGGAGCTGTACCTTTGGGTCCGGCCCATTCTGGTTTTCAGTTTCCTCATCCCTTGGCTCTAGTCCCAGGGGCCGTCCTCTTCTGCCTTTATCCCCGAAGTCCCAGGCAGGGGTCATCAGAGAGGCTAACTCTGGCCTCTTCTCTTGCACTGAGGGTGGGCCTGGGGCATCCCGGGGAGGATTTGGCTGGGGTCTCTGGGTAATAGAGAGCTGACAGATGAGACATAAACACTTCTAGCCCTGGACTGTTCTGGGCTGCCCCAGAAAAAAGGGGCTTCCCCTGGCTGGGTAAGGTCCAGGTCAACCCTCCAGTCTGGATACTGCAGGGTCCCTGGCAACCCCCTTTGTCCTCACCTTAAACAAGAGACACTCCTAGAACCAGGGAACCATAAAGATGGGGTGTAGGGGACTGAAATTTCAGGAAGGGCTTTGGGGTGCTGTTTTTTTCACTCCTTGTGCTGCCTAAATCAGGACCTGAGTGCTCCCTGCTCCCTCTAACAGCAGCATAGGGGAGGGAAGATAGGGAGAGCGCCTGTCCTCCCTTTCCAGGGCTGCCATACTCGTCTGACCAGCCCCTCCCTCCCTCCTTCTGCCTTCCCTGTCCCAGGTTTGGCACTGGGCCCAGCACTCCTCCCTTTGGTCTTCTGGAAAAGATTTCTCAGCTCTTCTGGGTGCAGGTGTTTGTTGGGGAGGGGGTAGCATGTATTCAAATCACTCTTCAGAAAATTCGGCATTGTTTAAAGGAGCTGGGAGAAGGCCTGGTGTAAATAGGTGCTAACTGGATTTCCCTTGCTCCATTCAGCACAGCAGGAGGCCAGGGCCAGGGGTGGAGGGAAGTGGGGGAAGGAAAGCGAAGAGGGGAGGGGATGGGAGGAGGGGGAGGAGGGAGGGGAGAAAGAGGAGAGGAGGGGAGGGGAGGGGAGAGTGGAGAGAGGAGGGTAGAGTGGGGAGAGGAGGGGAGGGGAGAAGGGGAGAGGAGGAAAGAGGGGGGAGGAGGAGAGGAGGGGAGGGGGGAGGGGAGAGGGGGGAGAAGAGGGGAGGGGAGATGGGGGAGGAGAGGGGAGGGAGGGAGAAAACAGTGGAAAGAGGAAGGAGCCACTCACTGTGCCTGCTCTGGGGATCTCTGCATTTGTATTCTGGAAGAGACTTCAATGTGATGTGCGTGTGCAGGCGTGTGTGTGTGTGTGTGTGTGTGTGTGTGTGTGTGTGTGTGTGTGCGCATACATGTATTATGAAGGGAGCTTGTCTGTGTGTTTTTAGGTTTATGTTTGTCCTCCAAAGAGGGGGCTTCTGGGTTTCTCTGTACTTCTGAGTAGGGGTCCTATGTGCCTGTCTGTCTGTGAGCCTGGGTGTCTCTCCCAGAGAAGAATGGGGAGGAATCTATACATCTGTCCTCCCAGCACGTGGTCACCCCCTTCCCTGGGTCAGGGGTGTGTGTCACCTGTCCCTCTCCCCAAGGGGATCTGGGTGCCATCTGTTGGTCCTTCCAGTTCATTTTCATCCAGTCCCCACATCACACCCTGCAGTATCTTCCAGAGAACCCAGTCCAGCCATCAGGTAATTGCAGGTGGAATCTCTGCCTTGGGGACCTAAACCTCCTGCCTTCCACCCACGCCCGCCCCACCCAGGCCTGGGGTGCCTTGCTCGGCTCCCCATTCTTCAACCTCCCACAGGTGCATGCTGTGTCTCAACCTGCCCTCCTGACTCACTTTGCTAACAGGATCAGGGAGACAGGTGCAGAGACTCTTCCTCCATTTCCTCTAGCTTGGAAAAGCAGGAGCGTCCAGGTAGCACCAATACCTGGTTTCAGTTTGAGGCCACTTGTTTTCAATGTGACATTTCTTGCCAAGCCCTGTGACACTCCCCATTGGTGACTCCCACAGGTACAGAGAAAGTTAAGAACAGGGAACAGAATGGTAGGATGCATAGGGAAGGAAAGAAGCCAGAGACCTGCTGAAGACTTTTTTTTCTTTTTGAAGCATAGAAAACATCTTATATGCCACTCAGGCCATAAATAAAATTTTAACTTCAAAAAAAAAAAAAAAAAAAAGGGAGGAATCTGTGCATCTGTCCTTCCAGTAGGTGGTCACCCCCTTCCCTGGGGTGACCAGTGCCACCCCACTCCACCGTACCTGCTGCCGTCCTATCTCACTTCCCATGATTCACTCACTGGGAGCAATGGGAATGACTCCCACAAAGAGCCATAAGAACTATGAAGTCCCGGCCCCTGCCTTCCCTGCCTTCTAGCCCTGTTTGTCATTCTCCAGGCCCTTCAGCGAGGCTTACAGTGTTAACCTGGCCCAGGGGATCCTAGGACCTTGGAAGGAAAGGAGGGCTCTGGGTTATATTCAGGAAAAGTGCTGTGTTGGATTGCTCTCTTTTTTTTTTTCATTGAGGCAGAGTCTCACTGTGTTGCCCAGGCTAGAGTGCAGTGGCGAAATCTCAGCTCACTGCAATCTCAGCTCACTGCAATCTCAGCTCACTGCAATCCCTGCCTCTTGGGTTCAAGCGATTTTCCTGCCTCAGCCTCCTGAGTAGGTGGGACTACAGGAACGTGCCACCAAACCTGGCTTTTTTTTTTTTTTTTTTTTTGTATTTTTAGTAGAAACGAGGTTTCACCGTGTTAGTCAGGATGGTCTCAATCTTCTAATCTCATGATCCACCCGCCTGGGCCTCCCAAAGTACTGGGATTGCAAGCATGAGCCACCGCGCCGGGCTTCCCAAAGTGCTGGGATTACAGGCGTGAGCCACTGCGTCTGGCCTGGGATCTCTTTGTCTTGCACCTTCAGACGCAGAGGGACGACAGCCACTCTGTGTGTGTGTGTGCCTGTGTGTGTGTGTGTGTGCGTGTGTGATGTTTATTCATACATTAATTCCACAAATATCTACCCAGCCCCTCTTGGCACTGCACCAGGTGCTAGGGGTAGAACAGTAACCTGGAGAGATGAGGCAAAAGGTTGATTTTGGATTCAAGGCTTTGGACTCCAGGGGTTCTGTCATCCAGCCCGGGCAGGCCCTCATAATGGCTTCAATCAGGGAGAACACAGGAGAGTGTCTTTGGGGTGTCAGCAGCTCAGGGGAGACCCAAATGCTAGGAGATGCTTTTTTGCCATGCTTCCCAGTCCTCCAGTTGATTTTCTCCAGGAGGGAGGGAGACAAGACCCAAGAGTCAGGGTTGTAGTGGCTGGACAACCCCGGCAAGTCTCCTTGTTACAGGAGCTTGTGCCAGGACAGGATTTCTTCCAGTTTCATGTTCGCTGAATTGCCCTTCCCTGGGTTTCTGGGGGTGGTGCTGGAGTGGGCTCCAGGGTTGCCGCGGGCCCTTGGGTGGCAGCAGCTCTCTGCTGCCCCCACCCGAGTCCTGCCCAGAGGTGGCAGGTGTTGGGTTAGGCCCAGCCCCCTCTGGTGCTAGCCACTCAGGTACGAGGCCTCCTCCCCACCCTGGGGCTGGGCTCTCTTTTATAAAAGGCCATTCCTGAGCGCTTTCGTCCAAGAAGCAGCTTCTCCGCTCCTTCTGGAATCTCTCACTGCTTCCGCCTGCCTGCCTCCACTCCTGCCTCCACCATGTCCATCAGGATGACCCAGAAGTCCTACAAGGTGTCCAGCTCTGGCCCCGGGGCCTTCAGCAGCCGCTCCTTCACGAGTGGGCCCGCTGTCCGCTCCAGCTCCTCGAGCTTCTCCCGAGTGAGCAGCAGTGGCTTCCGGGGTGGCCTGGGTGCAGGCTATGCTGGGGCCAGCGGCATCGGCTTGGGAGGCATCACCGCCGTCACCATCAACCAGAGCCTGCTGAACCCCATTAAGCTGGATGTGGACCCCAACATCCAGGCCGTGCGTACCCAGGAGAAGGAGCAGATCAAGACCCTCAACAACAAGTTTGCTTCCTTCATCGACAAGGTGAGGGTCCCCCTGCGTGGCTGACTGTGCCCACAGCCCCTTTCTTTCTCCTGGAGATGGTGCACATCTCCAGCCCACCACTGGTATCTTGCTGGGACTCGCCAGCCCTGGTGACACAATCTTCCAACCTCCGACTCATCCCTCCCGTGCACCTTGGTTTGGGCTAGGTAAGGATGGGGAGAGGGTCTGGACGGCCGGGACGAATCCTGGGGCTTCCTCTTTGCCTTTTAAACTGGAGGGTCTTGGAAGCGAGAGACATCTTAAGGGTACAGCCTAGTTCCCCCCACCCCTCTCTGCAAATCTCTTTCTTCCCCAGGTCATTCTGTCCCCAAACTATAAAAAATAATAGTGATTATTCTTCTCACCCCAACCCGAGTTCTGATCGTCTTTTAAACAGCTGTTCTGGGACTACCCTCCAGGTTCGCTTCTCCCAGGGGCTCCCCAATGGTGCCTTTGTGATATTTGTTCTTCCTTTCATTTTTTAAATAGGTGTTTGGTGGGATTCTAGCATTCTAGGAGAAGGAAGTAGGTGACTCGGTTCAAACGCGCAAATATTGATTGAGGCCTTTGGCGCCCGGAGGCCTGAGTGCGGGGGTCACTGAATGAGTCATACCCTGGCCCCTGGGCCGGCCGCGTGGGCGGGGCGGGGCGGGGCGGGGCGGGCGGGGTGAGGGGCTGCGGGCTGCAGTCTCGGGACACGCTCCTCACCTGGTGGAGCTCGGCGTCGGGGGTGGGAGGGGCTGGGGTAGGGTGGAGGAGGCGCCGGAGCGTGGCCTAGGAAAGCCCATCCGGGATTCAAAGTCTGCGGGTGTGGGACGCCTCGCCCGGGGTTCACGTCCTGTTAAGTTTATGCCTTCAGATAACGCTGCCGCCCGCCTACGCCCTCGCCCATTCAGCCCTTGTCACTTTCTCGCGTCCTGCCCCGGGTCCGCCCCAGCGGCCTGGCTCCACGTTCACACAGCAGGAGCCAAGCCGGGTTTTGCAGCCCTGGGAGTCTGCTGCTTTAGGGGCCTCGGGCCCCCGGCGGCCCCGAGGATTGGGCCCTTCACGCTGACTGGCTCCTGGGAGGCATTGTGGGAACGGGAGGAGGAAAATCCTGGGGCAGAGTTCTCCGGGAGGAACCCGGAGCACCAGGAACCCTGTGCTCCGGTGCCCTTGGCGCTCCAAGCGCTTGGACTTGGCTTGTTGACTGCGTTTTGCTAGCCCTGGGGTCCTGATAGCAGCTAAGCGTAGGCTTCGGAGTCTGAATTCTTGGTTCGCACTGCTCCGCGGGTTCCTGTGACGGAAGCCCTTGCCAAGTCTTACCCCTCAACTATAAAATGATTAAGAGCACCCCTAAATCCAAGAGTTTTTGCCTATTCAAATTTACATATGTAAAGACTTCAGCAGTGCTTGGCCCACATTCCATTAGGATAAAATGTTATAATAATCATATATATATATATATTTGTAATTTTGGGACAGAATGACCTAAGGAAGAAAGGGATTTGCAGACAGTGGTGGTGGGAATTAGACTGTACCCTTAAGATTTCTCTGCCTTCCAAAACCCTCCAGTTTAGAAAGAGTTACAAGTTTTTTTTTTGAGACAGAGTCACTCTGTTGCTCAGGCAGGAGTGCAGTGGTGTGATCTCAGCTCACTGCAACCTCTGCCTCCGGGTTCAAGTGATTCTGATTCTCCTGCCTCAGCCTCTCGAGTAGCTAGGATTTACAGGTGGATGCCACCATGCCTGGTTAGTATTTGTATTATTAGTAGAGATTGGATTTTACCACGTTGGCCAGGCTGGTCTCGAACTCCGGACTTCAAGAAATCCACCTGCCTTGGCCACCCAAAGTGCTGGGATTACAAGTGTGAGCCACCACGCCTGGCCTCTTTTTTGATGTTAGCATCTTTAGAAAGCTTGGCTATTTTTATTGATCTGTAATGTACAATCTAGGTAAATTAAATTAGACCTATCGGTTTGCAAATACAGCTTTCACATAACTCCCTTATCTGTCTCCTTCTAACTCCTTCCCTCACCCAACGCTCGAGGGACATTGCTCCCCACCCAACTCACCATCTCACCTGCTTTCTCCCCCTGGTCATAGGTGATCCTTCCAGAACAGCTAACCAGGTGCCTGGGGCTTGGAGTCCTCACTGCTTGGGGAGTGGTTTAAGGGAACGGCAGTGCTTGCTTCACTCCAGACTCTGAGCCTGGCCTGATGAGGACGTTTTTGCTTTCTCCTCCTTCACATAGGTGCGGTTCCTGGAGCAGCAGAACAAGATGCTGGAGACCAAGTGGAGCCTCCTGCAGCAGCAGAAGACGGCTCGGAGCAACATGGACAACATGTTCGAGAGCTACATCAACAACCTGAGGCGGCAGCTGGAGACTCTGGGCCAGGAGAAGCTGAAGCTGGAGGCGGAGCTTGGCAACATGCAGGGACTGGTGGAGGACTTCAAGAACAAGTGGGCATCTCCCACCCTCCACCCAGCTGAAGTCACCCTGCTCTCCTTCACCCCTTGGGACCAGAGGCCTAAGTCCCCATGGCCCTCTGTGGTGGGCAGTGCAGTCCTGTCTAGTTAGGGTGACCACATGATGAGGTTTGGTCGGGACAGTCTGTGTTTATGTCCAGGCTCCTAGCATAATTGTTGATAGTACCCACCCCCTTCCAATCTCAACTGTCTGCATTTGGAGAACAAATTATGTGTCAGTGTTTATGTTGTAAACCGAAGATGGGAGCTGTAGGCAGCCAACAGGCTTCACTTTTGTACTTAACATTCTGACCCCTCTTTAGTCTTGACCCTTGACCTCTAGCAAACTCCAGAAAGTTCTGTTTGAGGTCTCATGTCAGGCCCTGCCATTAACACTCGAGGTGCCCAATCTGATGTGTATTCATGGATTTGGAGAGAGATTTCCTGCTCCCAGCCTTCCCACTGGGGAGGGCGGGGCAGGGGTGGGAGAGGGCAGCTGGGGAAGGCAGAAGGACCAGGCTTCTCATATCCTGCATCTTTGGGAACTGAATTTTCCTGCTCTCCACAATGCCCCTGTCTCCCAAAAGACCAAGGGCAACCTCCTTTTTGCCTTCATCTTCTGATTCTAAGTCTTCTCATAGGTATGAGGATGAGATCAATAAGCGCACAGAGATGGAGAATGATTTTGTCCTCATCAAAAAGGTGTGTAAGCCTTCCTACCCCCATCTGGACACTGGAGGCTGGGGCTTGGAGACTCAGACTAAGAGGCTTTCAGGGTTCTGTCCCTAAATTTTCCTAAGTAGTGGGACAAACTCATTTATTTCAACATTTGGGTACATGGAAAGGTAGACAAGGATAGAGTGGTAGGTGCATTTGGACAGAACTCTTGACATCAATGTTGGGACATGGTTTATAAAACAGCAGTTGAACTGAAAATCTGGCCCTAGAAGGCTCCCTAGAGGAGGAGGTGGAAGAGGGCATGTTGCAGGGAGCAGAGGTGAAGCTGTGTGGGTTGGGATTGCACGTGCGATGGGCAGAGGCTGGCCTGGAAGATCAGGCCACAAAGTGGGCAATTAGGAGGTCCTGTGACCAGGCCATTGGGTGGACATTGGGAGCCCCTCGGTTGGGGTTGGGTGTGGACACCCAGCTCAGGCTCCTCCCTCTTTATCCCCCAGGATGTGGATGAAGCTTACATGAACAAGGTAGAGCTGGAGTCTCGCCTGGAAGGACTGACTGACGAGATCAACTTCCTCAGGCAGCTGTATGAAGAGGTATGTTGTTGGCTGCAGGAGAGTGAGGGTCCCCCAGCCTAGTCGTCAGCACCCCCACCCTGAGACTCAGCCAGAGGCTCCTCCCAGCCTCCAGAGCACTAAGAAGACAAGGGTCCACTGCTGACTAACCACAGCCACCAATATTAGCTCAGCTAGTCTTGTTCTACATGTTCTGTCCCCCCCATGAGGAAAGATTCATTACTCCATTTCACAGATGAGAAAGTGGGCTCAAAGAAGTGAAATACTGTGTCCAAGGTCATCATGCAGAGTGTGGTGACTCAGCTGCAACTCTCTCACCAAAGCCCTTCTTCCTAATCCTTGAGCCACACTGGATCCCACTGTGCACCTAGTATCTGTGCACCTACCTTTTTCAGGAGCTTTGCCCTCTCCCTAACCCTGACTCCCACCTGCTCCTCTCCTTTGCTGCCCCTGTCTTGCTCCCTAAGGAAGTCTGCTGTGGAAAAGGGGTTCTGTGTGTGTAGAGACGAGGCCTCACCGCCTGCCCTCTTCCCTGACAGGAGATCCGGGAGCTGCAGTCCCAGATCTCCGACACGTCTGTGGTGCTGTGCATGGACAATAGCCGCTCCCTGGACATGGACAGCATCATCGCTGAGGTCAAGGCGCAGTACGAGGAGATCGCCAACCGTAGCCGGGCTGAGGCGGAGAGCGTATACCAGATCAAGTACGAAGAGCTGCAGACGCTGGCTGGGAAGCACGGGGATGACCTGCGGCGTACGAAGACTGAGATCTCCGAGATGAACCGGAACATCAGCCGGCTCCAGGCTGAGATCGAGGGCCTCAAAGGCCAGGTATGGGCTGGGCTGGGAGTGGGAGGGGGTCCTCGGACACATCCTGGTCAGAGGAGATAGTGCAGGAACAGTGAGGGCTCTGGGAGTCAGGGAAGAATCCTAGACCAGGGTTTAGGAGTTGGAGGGGCAGCCACAGTTCAGCTTTTCAGTCTGCTTCTGGGAAACAGGCATGCAGGGAAGGTCCCTTGGGCCAGGAGAGAGGTGAAAGGGGCATGAGGGAGGTATGTTGAGGCTTGGGATGCATGCTCCCAAGGCTGCTTTATGTAATCAGTCACATATATCAGGGTGAGGTTGAGCTCTGCTGCTTTAAGGAAACTCTAGAACCCAGGGATCTAGTCCAGTTAGGGTGAGGGGAACTTGCAGTGTCACAGGTGACCTGCTTACCTGTCCTCTACCCCACAGAGGGCTTCCCTGGAGGCTGCCATTGCAGATGCTGAGCATCGCGGGGACCTGGCACTCAAGGATGCTCGTAACAAGCAAAAGGACCTGGAGGAAGCCCTGCAGAAGGCCAAGCAGGACATGGCGCGGCAGCTGCGTGAGTACCAGGAGCTGATGAATGTCAAACTGGCCCTGGACATCGAGATCGCCACCTACCGCAAGCTACTGGAGGGCGAGGAGAACCGGTGGGTGTGGGAACCTCTGACAGGACCCTCTTCCCTATCCCTGGGACCTGTGGTGGGGAGGATGGGAGCCTTCTGTAGCCCCTTGGGACTTGGGTCCTATGGTTCTGGGCCAAGAAGGGCTACGAGTTGGTCCTGACACCCCATGTGTCTGGGTACAGGCTGGAGTCCGGGATGCAGAACATGAGTATCCACACGAAGACCACCAGCGGCTACGCAGGTAGGTGTTCAGGGCCCTGGGATGCCTCAGCTTTGGGGAGGAGGCTGTGCTCAGTTGCTCACAGTGACCTCAGCCTGAGCATTCCTGTTCTTGGGAGAATCCCAGGGTGGTGAGGGATATACTCAGGACCCCAGTAATAGAGTTACTATTAGAAAGCACCCAAATAAACTACAGCTGTGTGCCAGGCGCTGTGCTAAGTGTACTACGTGGTTTATGTAATTTATTTTTTACATGACTCCTGTAAACGTCCTCAGCTGAGGAAGCTGAGGCCCAGTTAAGTGACGTGTCTGATGTCACACAGCTATATACATGGCAGCTCTTTCCCACCCTGCTCCTGGTTTTCCCTGTCAGTTCTGGAGTAGTGGACCATGCAATCACTGGTCAGGCAGAGCTGGGCTAACCTCCCATCCCTGGGGCTGCGTTGGGAGTGAGCAGGGGGAAAGGGTGTGGAGCCTGTTGGGGTGGCCTCCAGTACTGATATGGCTGCCTCTGCCCCTCACCAGGTGGTCTGGGCTCTGCCTATGGGGGCTTTACAAGCCCCGGCCTCAGCTACGGCCTGGGCTCCAGCTTTGGCTCTGGCGCGGGCTCCACCTTCAGCCGCACCAGCTCCACCAAGGCCGTGGTTGTGAAGAAGATTGAGACCCGCGATGGGAGGCTGGTGTCCGAGTCCTCTGACGTCTTGCCCAAGTGAATAGCTGCAACAGCACCTCCCAGCCTGCCCCTCCTGAGGCTGCCCCAGAGCTCAGGAGGGAGGCCCCTGTGCAGGGGAGCACAGGGAACAAGAGAACCACCCCAGGCTCAGCCCTAGCTCTCAGCCTCAGCCATGGGGCATTTACTGCCTGGGGACCCCCCTTGCCCATGCCTCCAGCTGCAAAACAATTCAATTGCTTTTTGTTTTTTTTTGTCGAAAATAAAATCTCAGCTAGTTTGGACAACTGTCCTTGCTGTGTGTGCATCCGATATCCACTGGGGTGGGAGGGAGGTGGTCAGGAGTCAGAAGCTGGGAGGGGTCCAGGAAGCAGGGGTGCACAGTGGGAAAGTCTGACCTGAGCTGTTCCCAAAGAGGCTCCTTTATTGAAACCTGGTTGACACCTTGGTTGTTGCCATAGGTCTCTACCTCTGTATAATAGTCACTGACCTGTGCACAGTGCTTTCTGGTTTACAACGTGCTTTCAAATACCAAGGTTCATTTGATCTATGCAGGAAGGCCCAAGAGGCAGGCAGAGCAAGTTTTTGAGGGCATTATCAGCAGAGAGCTCAGTGTGCTTCCCCTACACCTTGGCATCAGGACTATTTACATATTAGGAAAGCCAGGCTCAGTGAAGCCAAGTAATTGGCTCACCTAGAAACTGGCAGATCTGGCATTGGAACCCAGAGCTTTCCAGCTCTCAGGCTTGTATTCCTCCTTGGCCAGGCACATGGCTTTTCCTTGTGGCCAGACATGTCTTTTTATCACCTTCAATCTTTGCAGTCAGGGACTGAGGCATCCTGGCTTTTCCACCCCCTCAGAGGTCCAGAGTCTATTCTCAGCGATTGGGTGTGTCATGCCCACAATTTCTAGAAGCCAAGATTGTATGGGACTTGGCTTTGATATGTGGACTCTTCCCCACCCCACTCAGTCACAGCCACCACCCTCTTCCTATCCTTTTTGCATGCTGTGTGTATGATAGAAAGGGTGTGTGTGCATTCTGTGTTTGCACATGGAGGGTGTACGGTGTGTGCATGGGTGTGCACAATGTGTGAAGGGGTTTGCCTGACTATTGAGACAACCTCCATGGTTCAGGGTGGGGAGGGTTAGGACACAGGTGAGTGGAGCGGTGCATCCCCACAGTCCTGCTCCACTGCCACCAGCACAGAGTTCTAGGCAGCCACCCTGTCCATTTGGCATTGGGCTGAGTGCACAAGCCCTTAGTGGGACTGAGATGGAGACATTTCCAGACTTTCTGAAACACCAATCTGGGTTCCCGAGAGGCCGGCACATCTGCCGGGGACTCTTGGCCAGCAAGAGAGTCCCAACCTGAATAGGGGAGTTCGCGGAAGAAAAGGTAGACAGAAAGCGGGGTCTGGAGGGCTGAATAAGCAAGGCTTGAACAGCAATGCTTAAACAGCAACTTTATTTTGCACATGGTTAGTATATATATTTTTGCCTATAGTAGTTACAGAAGCAAATACCATTGTCTTATACATGAAAGGGAACAGGAAGTTCTTGGGATACAAGCTCAGGTAGCAGATAAGAAAAATGGCAAAACTAGAAACACAATCAG